>BLSH010000129.1:454359-477042 GCA_018402905.1 Glandirana rugosa
CGAGCAGCGCATTATCAGCCTCCCAATGACATCTCAGGGAAAGTGTCAGTGTGGGACCCAGCAGTGGCTGTAGAGATGAGGATCTCAGCAGGACAATGCTGTATCCACTACATGGGTGAGTATCTGATCCAGTGGCGGCCCCTCCATTAAGGGCACATGGGCGCTGCCCCCTCTATCCTCACCACCCACCCCTATGCTAAATGGATAGATTCATGCATAGCATGAATCTATCCATGACCGCCACGGCCACCCCCTATTCATGCACTCTGCCAGCCGCATGAATTACAGCAGCAGGGGTGTTTCTTTGAAGCACCCGATTAGAGCTATAGGCTCTAATAGGCTTTAAAATAAAGTGGACTCCGAGCGCAGAGCATTGAACACTCATGTGTGTTACAAAAGCAAGTGAATATTTGCTTTTCTAACACTGAATCGCCTCTCTGCCAATCAGGAAGCATGGTATGTTACCCGTTTCCCGATCCTATTGGATGCCATTCTTGAAGGAGGAGGGGGAAGCCACCGAAGCAAAGCACGCTCCCACTCGCCGGACACCGCTGCCCGCCCGCTTCCTTGATGGGGTAAGTGCGGGACTTTGATGTCCCGACTGCCCTCAGGGATGGGGGGGTACTGTATAACCTATCTGTGATGCTGTATACCCTATCTGTGATGCTGTATAGCCCTGTATACCCTATCTAGTGATAATGTATACCCCTGTATACCCTATCTGTGATGCTGTATACTCCTGTATACCCTATCTGGTGATGCTGTATACCATATCTGTGATGCTGTATACCCCTGGGTACCCTATCTGCTGATGCTGTATACCCTATCTGGTGATGGTGGCTGGTATGCTCCTGACACAATGGGTGGAATATATAAGGGGTGGGGCTTATGAGAAGTAGGAGGGGTCAAAAAGGAAGGGCGGGGTCTGGCACCCCCCCATCCTAAAATTTCACCAACTGCCACTGATCTGAGCTGTGGCTACCCCAGCATCAGGAAAGCAGGCAAGAAAAATAATATGGGGGAGGGTGAAGTTCCCCTTTAACCACTTGCCGACCGCCAACCGCAGTTTGACGGCGACAAGGTGGTTCGATATCGCACTGCGAGATCGTGCACTGTGATCTGTGTCCGAGGGGGGGGGCCAGGGAGCGGGTGCGGCGCACTCGATCTCCGCCAACTACCCGCGATGCCCCCTCGGAGTGAAAGAACGGAGGTCCGTGCATGTAAACATGGATCTCCGTTCTGTGAGGGGGGAAGGGCTGTGATCACAGCCTTCCTCTATATGGAAGCTGTGATCACTCCCCTTCCCCTGCTAGGGCAGCCCACATACAGTTAGAACACGCCCAGGGAACACAGTTAACCCTTAGAGCGCCCCCTGCAGGTTAACCCCTTCACTGCCAATGGCATTTACACAGTAATCAGTGCATTTGTATAGCACTAATCGCTGTATAAATGCCAATGTTCCCAAAAAAGTGTCAAAATGGTCCGACATGTCCGCCCCAATATTGCAGTACCACTAAAAATCGCAGATCGCCGCCATTACTAGTAAAAATAAATAAATAAATAAAAACCCCAAAAATGAATTCTCATCATCCGTAAACACAGGAACTTTTGCGCAAACCAATCAATAAACGCCAATTGCGATTTTTTTTTTATCACAAATATGAGGAAGAATATAAAATTGGCCAAAACCGTTGAAAAAAATGTTTTTTTATATTTTTTTTTTTGGATTTGTATTTTAGCAAAAAGTAAGAAATTAGTTTTTTTAAGAAATTGTCGCTCTTCTTTTGTTTATAGCGGCGATCAGAAATGACGCAGTGGTGATCAAATACCACCAAAATAAAGCTCTATTAGTGGGGAAAAAAAGGACACAAATTTCATTTGGGTACAATGCCGCACGACCGCGCAATTGTCAGTTAAAGCGACGCAGTGCGGAACCGCAAAAAGTGCTCTGGTCCTAAAGTGTGAAATCCTTCCGGGACTGAAGTGGTTAATGTAACAATATAATTTTTGGTTTACTGTAGTTCATGTGTATGCCATCAATGGTTTTGGAACAGAGATTATTAAAAGTGGTGCTAAATTTTGAGATTCCTTTAACGCACTGCTGGGCTCTCTGGAAACCTAAACTCTTCTGTTAGAAGGGCTGTGCTGGCAAATACAGTATATTGTTGGTTACTATTGTTTTTGGGCACTGATTTGAAGAGATTATGTGAATAAGTGCAAGCCTTGAGTGCTGTTTTGGCGACTGAGCCTGTTTGCAATGACAATATGTTGCCTATTTCGTTTTACTATTGTTTTTTCTTTTGTGCACTTGCCAATGAAACAATGATCACCACTAAGCTTATCACCATAATACATTTTATATAGACAATACAACATATTTTATATAGACACAGCAATATATTTTTTTAAACACATACCTAATGGACTGTAAAACCATTTACTTTACATCTTTTTTTTCGCTCTGACACAGTTCTACCTTTTCTGCGACACGGTAATTTTAACAAAGAGGCAAAACGAACCATTAGGTGATTAGTTAACTAGAAATCTATAGAACATAAAGAATTTGTTTGGTGTAATAGCTTTTTATTTATTTTTTTATTTAATGGAAAATAAGGTTTTGTACATTTCATGCATTAATCTGGACAAGTACTATATCTAGTGTGGCATGGGGGTGTTTTTTTTTTTTTTTCAAATATTTTATTTATTTAAACCTCCAACGGCACATCCAGGTCATAACATCAAAAGCATACATTCAGCGTGATCATATAAAACATGTCAAATCCTGTGGTAAAAGGCCTAATACAACATTAGCTAACAGAATACAGTTTAGCTGATGTATATCCACGCAAATTTACTTCTCCAGAGCCCAATACTCTAAGGCTGGACCTGGATCTGCTCTAACCAATATCCCTTTTCATAAAAACCAGAAAGCAAAAAGAACACAAAGAAAAGAACGAAAGAAAAGACAGGTTGGGAGGGAGAGAAAGAAGGGAATGGGTGGGGCCAAATAAGGGGGTTGAAATATGAGGAAGGGAGTGGGGGGGTTCTCCTGGGATGATTACAGAGAGCCATGCTATCAGTCTCTAGGTGTACGAACGTGAGTCCACTGCGTACCGAACGTATCTTCTCATTTACCAGGTCCCTGTGAGATAGTTACTGTGCCTAAACTCCAGGTTGTAAATGAATTACCGCTGCGTCCAGTACTTGTCCGTATCTTTAGTTTAGCATGGCTCTCCCCTCGTCTGACAAGATGAATAGGTTCCATAGTCTCCATCTCTCAGAATATTGTTCATGTTTGTGTTGTGCTGAGAATATGAGATCCTCCATTTTGTTTATCTCTTCAACTTTGTGGAGCCAATTTCTGATAGTCAGAGGTGTCTGACTTTTCCAGTGTAAGGGGATGCCCTCCTTGGCTGCATTTAATAAATGGCGTATGATTGATTTTTTGTAGAATTTTGGGGTATAGACGTGTCATGAAGTAGGAAAAAGGCTGGGTCATCAGGTATCTCACGTCAGTAAACTTTTGGACAGTGGTACGGACTCCCCTCCAGTAAGATGATAACCTGGGGCATGTCCAAAAAATATGGAGCATCGTACCACCCTCCTCCTGGTACCGCCAGCAGCGGTCTGCTACTTCCGGGTAAAATTTATGGACCATCTGTGGCGTGTGATACCACCTAGTCAGAATTTTGTAGTTTGTTTCCTGCATTTTTGTGCATATGGATGATTTCAGCGCAAAGCTAATTATATTTCGCTGTTGGCTATTCGTGAACGTGCAGTTTAGTTCCCTTTCTCATTTCTGTATCCAAGAGAAATGTGGTAGCTCTGATGGGGTGATCAGGAGACTGTATATTTTTGAGAGCACCTGTGTCAGAGTTCCCTCAGCTGTGCAGTATTGTTCAAAGGTGGTGAGTTGCCTGCCAAACCGTTTTGGGTCTGGCAGGGAATGAAGAAAATGGCGTAGTTGCAACGCCCTCCAAAAGGCAGATGAAAGGGACCAGACAGCTCTGTCAATGAGGACAGGGAGGGCCATTTCCCCGCAATCAGGAAGTGGGAGGCCTGAGCCCCGTAGTTCTGCCTAAAAGACCGAAATTGACAATCTTTCAGTCCTGGAATAAACTGTGGATTCCCAAGAATGGGCAGTAGGGGTGAGTCCGCAGTCGAAAGTGAGTTCTGCGGTAGAATAGTGGCGCACACACGGGCTGTAGGCCCTATTAAAGGGTGTCCCTTTATATCCAAGGGCAGCGCATCATAGCACCAAGTGGTTCCTTTTAGCAGGATATCAGTTTGGGCTTGTTCTATTTGCACCCATAGTTTGACGGGAGAATGTCGGCACCAGTCTATAAGTCTTCCTAGATGAACTGCCTTAGCATATTTCAATAAATCGGGAAGAGCTATTCCCCCGTATTGTTTTGGCAAAGATAATTGGCTCCGGAGGCTTCGAGGGTGTTTATGCGCCCATATAAATTTTATAAACAGTGAGTGTATCTGTCTGAAATACTGAGATGGTATCCTAATTGGTAGAGTTTGGAAGAGATAAAGATATTTAGGGAGTATACACATCTTGAGTAGATTACATCTACCAAACCAAGAGTGAAGCCCCCGGTGCCAAGTCTCCAGCAAAGCGCGGGTTCTGGAGAATAGGGGAGGAAAGTTGAGTTCGAAAATACGAGCCAGATCAGAGGGAATGTATGTTCCCAGGTATTTCAAAGCTGTATCCGTCCATTTGAATCTGAAGCTCATTCTCAAATTTCGTAGCGGCGCAGCAGGGATTCCCAACCCCATTGCTTCCGACTTACTAAAATTGATCTTCAGATTCGCAAGCTGCCCATATGTTTCAAATTCCCGAATTAAATTCGGAAGAGTTATCAGTGGGTTTATTAGGGAGAACAGCAAGTCGTCGGCGTATGCCGATGTTTTATGTTGAGTGTCTCCAGCCTTAACTCCCGTGATGTCTGGGTTTAACCGAATCCTACAAAGGAAGGGTTCTAGAGAGAGAGCGAGCAGGAGTGGAGACAGAGAGCAACCCTGCCTTGTCCCATTTGTGATGGGGAAAGAGTCTGATACTATCCCGTTCGCTTTAACTTGGGCAGTAGGTTGAGAATATATTTTGGTGATCCAATGAAGCATGTGGTCTCCCAAACCTATATGGCGTAAGGTCGCGAACATGAATTTCCAATTCACTTGGTCAAATGCCTTTTCGGCATCAGTACTCAGGAAAATACAGGGGGTATTTGTGTTCCGCACCATGTGGATTAATTTCAATACTTTAAGAGTATTGTCCCGGGCTTCCCTAGAAAGAATAAAGCCTACCTGGTCTAGATGGATGAGTTGTTGAAGATGATGTGCAAACCGAGAGGCAATGATTTTAGTGAATAGTTTGAGGTCACAGTTCAAGAGCGAGATAGGTCTATAGCTACCACAGCATGTCGGGTCTTTATCCTCTTTAGGAATAACTGTGATATGAGCTTTCAGGGTATCTCTGGGGAATTGAGATTCCTCTCCTATACTATTGAATAACTGCACCATGTTGGGGCCTATGGTCGGTAAAAATGTTTTATAATATAATAGTGTGTAACCATCAGGACCTGGTGCTTTGCCCAGTTTGGAAACACTGATTGCGTGCTGCAATTCCTCAACAGTTATCGGGCTTCCAGCTCCTTGCTGGCCTCTGAGGATAGTTGCGGGAGGCCCGCTGAGGTGATGTAGTCAGTTAAGTGATCTAATGACCCTGGTTGTTTGGGTAAATTATATAAGGAGGAATAATAGTCTCTAAACCCCTGGGCGATCTGTTTAGGAAGTGTTACCTTTTGGCCATTAGACGTTATGATTTGAGGGATGTAGGACTCCAATTTTTGTTCTCTAATCGATCTGGCCAACATTTTCCCACATTTATCTCCAGACTCGTAAATAAACCTCCTGCATTTCTGTATAGCTGCTTTGGCTTTGTACTGTAGTAAATCTGTTACTTGTGTGTGGAGGGACCTAAGGGTCTGTTCGAGTATTGGCGTTGGGGCATGTTTATGTTTCGATTCTACCCAAAATATTTCATCAAGGAGAGAGGATAGCTTCTCTTCCCGTTGCCGTTTAATTCATGACCCATGTTTAATAAGGACCCCCCTAATGACCGCTTTGTGCGCCTCCCACAGAATCCCCCTATCGCAGTTCAGTTGGTCATTCTTCTGGAAGTAACACTGCAGCTCCTTAGTCACATCCTCTACTACTTCCGGGATCTGCAAGAGGCTTTCATTCAGTCTCCATAGTCTGGTTTTGGAAGGTGAAGTTTCAGAGAGTTTATATATTAGCTCTATCGGTGCGTGGTCTGACCACGTTGTAATACCAATAGACGTGTGTTGCACCGCATGCAGTTGAGCATGGGAGATCAAGAAGTAGTCTATGCGAGTATATAATTTATGTGGCGGGGAATAAAAAGAGTAATCTCTTTCCCCCGGATGTTGTAATCTCCATACATCTATCAGTTGGGCTCTATGAAGAGACTGCGCTACCTTTTTGCGAGTGCCAGGAGAAGTGGAAGAGGAGCCCGATGATGTATCCACCGAAGGAACTAAGGGAATATTAAAATCCCCACCTATTATTAATTGCCCTTCAGAGAATTCCTGAAGTCGGTCTAATGTTTGTCTGATAAAAAGATCCTGATGATCATTAGGGGCATACATGGTGGCAAGGGTTACTTTCACCTCTCCGACCCAGCCTTTGACAAACAGAAAGCGTCCAGCAGAGTCCGTCAGGGAGCTTTGACACTTCCACGGGAGACTGCTGGATACTAGTATGGAAACGCCTCTTGATTTAGCATTTTCGTTTGTGGAATGATATACCACTGGATAGAACCTGTTTCTGAGAATGGGGAGACTACCACCTCTAAAATGAGTTTCCTGAATAAATGCTACCATTGTACGAGAATGTTTCAGGTGATTTAGCAGCATTCGCCTTTTTTCAGGGGTATTAAGCCCATTAGCGTTCAGCAAGGTTACTTTAATGGTATCCATCCCAGGAGAGGGATAAAGCAGGACAGGGGAGGGGAGGGGATAAGGGGGAATAGACTGGGAAAGGAAAGGAAGGGGGGAAAAGAGGAGGCAAGAAAAGGAAAGGAAGTTAAGTTAGGCTGAAGGGTGTGCAAGGAGAACCCTATAACCCTCCAGTCTACGGTAGCAAGATATTGCTAACAGTGCACCCCTGCCGCTAGTGGCAGAAGTTGGTTGCATTGGCCTATTTGGGGGAGAGGGTAGACACCGGCCAAAAAGAAGGGTCTCCGTGTATCCCACCCACCCCGGTCTGATATAAGTACAAGTCTAACGGCAGTAAACTCTATGACAGTATGTCTCGTAAATAACAAGGGCGTAAAGATCATCCCCTCCCTCCCTGAGCAGGAGGCCAAGATGTTAGCCAAGCACAGGGAAGGGGACGATCCCATCCCTCCAACAACATACCGGAGGTCATGCCCACCCACCAGGGTAGCCCCCATACCAAGCATGAGCCCATATAACTGAATAGCTAACGGGGAAATTAGAATTAGCACTGCTTTAGTCTGCAAATACAGTACAATTCCAAAAGCTCGTACTAATATCTCCTACTGACAGTGTATTGACAATATCAAACAGTAGGAAGAGAGAGCTGGCCCGCAATCAGAAAAGGAAATCCCCCCCATTATTGTACAGCATGAGTCCAGATCTCGAGACTCGAGTCAACCGTGTCCATCCACATATCATTAAGACATCCCAACATCAAATCAATTGAAACTCCCCCATATAAAATACCAAATGTTTGTCTACCGCCAGAGACGTCATGTTTGCCCTCTGAGCATGAAGCGCTATGACCTCCTCTGGCAATTTTTCAAAGTTGGAAAAAAAAAAAAACACACACCACCCCAATTGTTCATCGTGGCTACACATTCGGGACTCCACTGATATTGTGTTGTGGGTGAGCGTGATTTACCCTCAAAGGGGGTCATGTCTAAGTGTTGAACCGGTATTCAACCGGGAAGGTAGTCTGTATAAGGCAAGAAATAGAGGGCTCCAGTTAACTCTTTTGAAGAGTTGGATGGTCACCATTCTGTATGTCCATTAATAATCATAGGGCTCTAGGCCCTGGCCATAACAGGCATGAAGAGGCAGTCCAGTTCCCGTGTACAGTGTGTTGGCGGCGAAGCCTCTACACCGACGCGGGAGCTAGGAATGGAAAAGGGCTCTGTAGGGAGAGGACAGACACTGGGGGTATTCTGGTTCAGGAGCAAGACCGTGCGTGCATGAGTTTGTACATCTCTGTCTTACCATACAGTTCCCCCTAGGGGTACAAACAGCTATATTGGACCCTTGTGCTTCCTTGAGGTCTGTTAGGCGCTCTGAAGTGTGAGGAATGTAATACGTATGGATCTGTGAGCAGCAGGGGGAAGTCCTACTCAATCACACTATCCAGCTCAGCATCTCATATTGTTGGGGGATGTGAAGGAAACCAGCTCTCGTCTCAGTATATGGGTGGTGTCTGATAGCAGGCATGTCTGCCTAAGCCTCTCTTAAGCTTTCTGGTGAATGCTGTCTGGATCTCCACCTCACCCTCTGCGGTCTGGGTTGGTATGCCCCACCGTGAGGTCCCAAGCCTGGCTTGCCCACCTGCCGCGGAAGAAACATTAACCAGTTGGGCACCGGAACGGGATCTGACTCCATCAAGACAAACAGTTCAGGGAGGTCTCTCGGTGTTCGCAGAGTGAAGGAATGCTCACCCCTCTTGAAGGTGACGGAGAGGGGGAATCCCCATCTGTATGTGATTTCCTGTCGCCGTGCCAAATCCAAAACCGGTCGTAGCATCGATCTTCTTTGCAGCGTGGCTCTTGAGAGGTCAGGGAGAATCTTAATATGTGCTCCATCAAATTCTATGTCCCCATGGTCCCAGGCCTTACGAAGTACCGTTTCCTTATGTGTATAATGATGAAGCCTGCAGATTACATCTCTCGGTCTGGTGCGATCTGCAGAACGAGGACCCAGCGCTCTGTGGATTCTATCAAATTCCACCCGCTCCGGTAAAGCATCCCCTGAGACCCTCCGAAAGATTGCCTCCGCCGTCACTGCGAGATCCTCTGCGCCCGTCGCTTCTGGCAATCCCCGGAGCCAAAGATTGTTCCTTCGGCTCCTGTCTTCCATCTCTTCCGCGTGGAGCTGCATAGTCACAGCGGCCTCTACATGCGTGTCTTGAAGGGACTCCAGAGCCGAGACCCGTTGTTCCAGTGCCGTCACCGATGTCTCCCCAGACGCCAAACGAGAGGACAATGACTGCATATCTGTCCTCACCTCCTGCAGATCTTTACGGTGTTTGGCTTCGAGGCGGCCAATGAGGGTCTCTATGTCCGATTTAGTCGGCAGCGCCATCAGGAGAGCCCGCAGCTCCGCATCCACCCACAGTGTGAGAGGGTGAGGAGAGGTGTCCAGTGTTCCCGAGTGGAGAACCGCAGGTGTGTCGGAGTAAGTGTCCGATATTGAGGAGGCTGCCGGGGAAGCAGGATGGCTGTGTGGATCTGAGGGGCCGCATGGTTCGGCCATCTTGGATTCCGGATAGGCCGATCTGGTGGGCGAGAAGAAATGTCCAATTTCTCCGTCTGCTTTGGCGTTTTTAGCAACTTTTTTACTGCCCTTCGCCTTTCTCTTCTTAGTGGAGAGCATGCTGTGAATTTCAGATCAACATATACCGGGGTAATAGGGTGAAGGCCGGGAGCTCAAGCTACCTGTGACTTCTCTCAGCCATGTCCAGACCACGCCCGGCATGGGGGTGTTTAGCTCTCGTGGTAGGTGCGTTTGGAGTGAGTTCACAACAACCAGGATCTCTGTTTGAGGGCATGGTAGCCCATGTCTATTTAAAAGAAAGTTCAAAACAACAATCAAAAGGGTTTCCTTGCAAGGGGTTGTCATCATCAACATCCAGAAATCATAGACTCAGCCTCCTGGCTCATAAGCTATCAGTAGCTCTCCTGACTATAACGATCAGTATCCCTGCTGGCTATAACGATCAGTAGCCCTCCTGGCTATAGCGATATCCTAGCCCTCCTGGCTTATCACTGTATCCAGCCCTCCTGGCTGGTAAGGGATCTGCTGCAGTGTGATCGCGGGTCACACCTGCCTCCTTTGCAGATGTGGATGCCCAGACTGCCTCCTGCAGCCTTAGACCCCTGGAGACTGCCTGTCTCCCTCTCCTGACTCTCTTAACAGACCCCCACCCAGCTGGACAATCAGTGTCCCGGTAGGTCATAAAATCTGGACCCAGGACTGGGGATTCCATCCCACCCAGATAGCTACGAAATCCACGGGCTCCAGATCCCGAAACTGACTTTATAAAGAACTGAGGAAACTGAAAAGCCAGCCTGCCAGGTTGAGAATCCCGGGTCATCCTCCTGTTGGGGTAGGACACTACCACACTAGTCACAATGTGATGTACAAGTCTCACAAATAAAAAAAATCCTTTAGCCAAATTGAGCCAAATCCTACTTCATTTGTTCGTCATGCACTTCCCCTTCCAAACACTGCAGCTCACAGCAACAGAGGGAATACTGTCAATTCAGAAAGCAGCGGGGAGAACTAGATGAGGGAATATGATGTTTGACAAGCTACAGGCCCATGATTCAGCAGGAACAATACTGACAGCCACATCAATTGCAACATTTTTTTTCATCCCACTGTGAGGCTGGGTTCACACCTATGTGAATTGAATGTGGCTTACACCGCATCCAATTCGCAGGACACTTGAAAACCTGTTGCTTTCAATGTGTCCAGTTCACATATGTACTGCGCATTTGCACTCTGCATTGCAGTGCGGTGTGATATCTAGCCCCATTTTATTCAATGGGAGCACATCTAATTTGCAAATGTGTTCCAATTGAACGGGGATCTTTCCCCCTCCTCACTGCAGCGGCTCCTGTCCTTCTCACAGACAACGGAGCTGGAATTCGCACCACAATGGAGTGCATCCAGCCTGAAAGCAATGCAAGCACGTTCCGCTTACTTGAGAGTGGCAATGTTGCCCTGAGTTAAAGATCAGTGCAGCATTGTCACCGCACCATCACAGGAAGCTGTATTAAATAAGATGCAGACGTACTTAGAATTATACATACAGTAATGTGCAAAAGTTTTAGGCAGGGTTGAAAAAATGCTGTAAATTAACCGGTTCCACACCGCGCAAAGTATATTTACTGCGGCGGTGTGGACGCTGAGCGCGAATCGTTGTAAAAAGGTGGCGATTCGTGCAGGCACAGCCAGGGGGCGATCGTGCGCCGCCAGCGGTGTGCTCTCATGCCGACACACTCCGGAGGAGTGTGCCCGCGGCTCGGGCGGACCCGGTTTCTGCCGGCAAGCCGCGATGAGCTGCTACAGCCAAAGGGGACATAGGAGATCTACTGATCCCTGTCACTGGGATCAGTTAGATCTCCTATGTCCATGTTAGCCCAGCCCCCTCCCCCCCACAGTTAGAACATGCCCAGGGAACACTGTTAACCCCTAGATCCCCCCCTGCAGGTTAACCCCTTCACTGCCAATGACATTTATACAGTAATCAGTGGACATTTAAATTTCTGATCGCTGTATAAATGTCATTGGTCCCAAAAAAGTGTAAAAAATGTCCGACATGTCCGCCCCAATATCGCAGTACCTCTAAAAATAGCAGATTGCCGCCATTACTAGTAAAAGATGTAAAAAAATAAAAACCCCAGAAACTAATTCTCATCACCTGTAAACGCGGCAACTTTTACGCAAACCAATCAATAAACACCGATTGCGATTTTTTTTACCAAAAATATGAGGAAGAATCTAAATCGGCCAAAACTGATTAAAATAAAATTTTTTTATTTTTTTTTTTGGATTTGAATTTTAGCAAAAAGTAAGTTTTTGCAAAATTGTCGCTCTCTCTTGTTTATAGCGGTGATCTGAAATGCCGCAGCGGTGATCAAATACCACCAAAAGAAAGCTCTATTTATGGGAAAAAAAGGACGCAAATTTTGTTTGGGTACAACGTCGCACGATCACGCAATTGTCAGTTAAAGCAACGCAGTGCCGAATCGCAAAAAGTGCTCTGGTCCTAACCTGGGAAATTCTTCCGGGGCTGAAGTGGTTACCACTTCAGCACCGGAAGGGTTTACCCCCTTCCTGACAAGAGCACCTTTTGCAATACGGCACTGCGTCTCTTTAACTGACAATTGCGCAGTCATGCATTGTTGTACCCAAACAAAATTGACATCCTTTTTTTCCCACAAATAGAGCTTTCTTTTGGTGGTATTTGATCACCTCTGGGGTTTTTATTTTTTGCGCTATAAACAAACAAAGAGCGACAATTTTGAAAAAAGAACAAAACATTTTTTTTACTTTTTGCTATAATAAATATCCAAAAAATATATAAAAAAAATGTATTCCTCAGTTTAAGCCGATATATATTCTTCGACATATTTTTGATAAAAAAAAATCGCAACAGGTGTATATTGATTGGGTTGCGTAAAAGTTATCGCATTTACAAACTATGGGAATAGATTTATGGCATTTTTATTTATAATTTTTTTTTACTAGTAATGGCGTTCATCTGCAATTTTTAGCAGGACTGCGATATTGCGGCAGACAGATCGGACACTTTTGACACTTTTTTGGGACCACTGACTTTATACAGCAATCAGAGCTAAAAATAGCCACTGATTACTGTATAAATGTCATTGGTAGGGAAGGGGTTAAAACTAGGGGGCGATCAAAGGGTTAAGTGTTCCCTAGGTGGGAGTTTCTAACTGTGGGGGGAGTGTAGTGACTGGGGGTGGAGAGAGAAAGCTGCTCCCGATCACTGGGAACAGCAGATCTCTCTCCACTCCCCTGTCAGAACGGAGATCCGTTTGTTTACATAAACAGATCCCCGTTCTGGCTCTGTAAGGAGCGATCGCGAGTATGCGGCCACGCGCATCGGCTCCAGAGACGTGCAGCAGGCACATGCGCGCACCTTTGGCGGCACACGCGCACCTCCTACAGCCTCTTAAAGCGCTGCCATACAGCTACTGCGATTCGTGCAGGAGAACCGACTTGCCAGCAAACAGCATCAATTCTTCTAGTTACATTTGCACACAGTGTTTGAAGGAACTTGGCGGGTAGGTTGTTCCAAACATCTTGGAGAAATAACCACAGATCTTCTGTGGATGTAGGCTGCCTCAAATCCTTCTGTTTCTTCATGTAATCCCAGACAGACTTGATGATGTTGAGATCAGGGCTCTGTAGGAGCCAACCCATCACTTTTTGTTCTTCTCTACACTGAAGGTAGTTCTTAATGACATTGGCTGTATGTTTGGGGTCATTGTCCTGCTGCAGGATACATTTGGGGTGAATCACATGCCTCCTTGATGGTATGGCATGATGGAGAAGTATCCGCCTGTATTTTTCAGCATTGAGGACACCATTGATTCTGACAAATTATCCAACTCTCTTTGCAGAAATACAGCCCCAACCCTGCAAGGAGCCTCCACAATGCTTCACTGTTGCCTGCAGACACTCATTATTGTACCACTCTCCAGCCCTTTGGTGAATAAATTGCCTCCTGCTACAGCCAAATATTTCAAATGTATGGCTTTTTGGTCACAATTCTTTCATGAAGACCACTTCTGGCCAGACTTCTCTGGACAGTAGATGGGTGTACCTGGGTCCCACTGGTTTCCGCCAGTTCTATGCTGATGGCATGGCTGGAAACAGGGCTGATCCTAGGGTCACAGACGCCTGGGTGCAGAAATATTTCTGGTGCCCCCACATGGGCGTGGTCATCTTACTAACTCCTCCCCTTTGCAAACGTTTCTATGGCAGAGACTTAAACACAGAGATGCTCCCCTAAGGAGTCTTTGTTACCCCAATATCCTCCCATGATCTCTTAACAATAAACAAAATACAGGAAGAGAAGCAGCGTACTCTAATGGGACCTGGAGTGGGGCCTCTCTAATGGACACAGAGAGGGCTTCTGTTAGAAAGTCTGTTAGAAAGAGCCCCCACGCATACTGCAGACATGATACAAGAGATGGTCAGAGACTGCAGACATGGTACAGGAGATGGTCAGAGACTGCAGACATGATACAGGAGATGGTCAGAGACTGCAGACCTAGTACAGGAGATGGTCAGAGACTGCAGACATAGTACAGGAGATGGTCAGAGACTGCAGAAATGATACAGGAGATGGTCAGAGACTACAGACATGACACAGCAGATGGTCAGAGAGTGTAGAAATGATACAGGAGATGGTTAGAGATTACAGACATAACAAAGCAGATGGTCAGATGTGTGGTTTGAACACTGTTTACATTTGCGGGTGCAACTTACGTATGTGTTTGCTTTGACGTGCAAGCACAGAGGGATGGGCCGCTATAAGAAAAAAAAACTCAAATTTATTTTATTCTTATTATTTTTACACTGTCCCTTTAAGAAAAATATCTCATCACTTATTTTGCTGTCACAAGGAATGTAAAAATCCCTTGTGACAGTAATAGGCAGTGACAGGTACTCTTTATGGAGGGATCTGAGGTCTAAAAGACCCCAAACCCCTCCTCTTCACTTAAAAGTATTCAAACGCCAAGCTCAGCGTTTTTGAATACTGTGGATTTTTTTACACTGGCGCCGTTGGCTGCCAAGTAAACCGGAAGTGAGGTTGTGACATTGCTTTCTGGTTACTACATCGGAGACCCGATCAAAGCCATTTCCAGCTTTGTTCGGGTCTCCAGCCAGCTGACGGATATGCTGGCTGGTGGCTCAGGTCCCCTGGTGGGACAGGAGACCCAGGCGGAGCGGCTGAAGGCAGTGGGAGGGGAGGGGCACTCCCTCACACTGCTTGTAATAACAGCCATCAGTTGTCATTACAGGAAAGCCGACCATCGGCTCTAAAAACCGGTACAACCACTTGAGCAAAATTACGTACTGGTACATGATTTTGCGGCAAGCGGTTAAGTAGCATTCTATGGGCTCTTGAAGGTACTATCGCCTCCACTAGACAATTCAGACACACCAACACAGTCACAGGAACAGGTACAGCTAAGACCTCCTCAATACAGTTCATGACTTCCGTCCAGTAACCCCGGATCTGCTGGCAGGTTATATCTAGCCATTTGAAGAGCTAATAAACAAGCTTTGGCAAACATGGGATGGAAAATTGAACACTGTTATGTGAGACATGTACCAATGCCAAAATGTAATAAATAAGTTACAAAAAGGTATGCATCCCCACACAACATTGTCATTTTTTTCAGTGGTGGCTGGTGCTCGATTGATTGCCGTTACCCACCCCGTCGAGTGTTGCTACGCTCGCTCGTCTGTCGCCCGCAAGCCCTGCATGTACCTTCATCCCTGCGTCTCTCTTCCCGAGTCCCAGGAGTCTCCTCCCAGCCAATCAGGAGTTCTGAAATCCCGCCAATGAGGTCTTAGGACTCCCGGCCAATGGGGTCTCAGGACCCGTTGATTGGCCGGGATTGGCCAGGAGGAAAAACAGGAAGACAATATTGAATATTAATTCGCTAATGTCACAGAACTGCTCTGCGCTCTGAGCCCACCCTTTTTTTAAAGCCAATTAGAGCCTCATGCTCTAATCACATGCGTCAAAAAAAAAAAAACACATTGATATCCATGTGTCCGGAACCCTGCATATATATTAGGGGGCTGAATGCATGGATGAGGGGGGGGGGTGCTTGTGCGCCCTGCATGAGCGGCCGCCACTGCATTTCTCCCTAACAAGTTACAACCCCCTAACAATATGACTGTTGCTCCTTATTTTTGGTGTCAAGCATGAAAACTTTTCAGCCCAAAGTTTTCAATTCAAAAACAAATCCTGGATATTCGCAGCTACCACTACCTCATTTCTACTCAGTCTTATTGCTTGTTATTACACAGAAAATATTAAACCCATGAGGTCAACACGAAAGCAAGCTAACTAGGATTTTCAGAATAAGAGTTCAGCTGTGCCACATATTATAGGCTTATTTAATGTCTCAAGACAAAAAAAGTTGGCTTATTAATTTCCACTGACTATACTAGAGGATTAAAGAAGAACCATGAAGAGCTGGGCCCTCCCTGCCCTTCTTCCCCTTAACCTTCCCTTCTCCTTACCCCCACTTCCTTCCTCTGCCTTTCCCCACCATTCCCCCCCACTTCTTTTCCCCTCTCCCTCATGTTTTTCCTCTCTCGCTTCCTTCCTTTATTTCTTCTTCCCCGAATTTCTTTGCTTACCCGTTTTGTCTAATGTTGAAAAACTGACCTCAACAGACCCTGGCACCTTGTCGATTCAGTGTATACGTGTTATATGCTTGACTTGGCTTTTTTCTTTTTCTCACAGACTACATGCTTACTGTTGCTAAAGCCTCGTACTCACTTGCCGATGGTTGGTCAACATCCAACTTTTGTCCAAATTGGACAACGGCGTTTTGGTCTAGCGTACTAACGTGAATCAAGTAATCAGCCAACACAGCTGAATGTGGTAACATGTTCCGAGCATATAACGAGGAAGTTCAGGTGAATGTGATTTGTGAATTACGAACACAGGTTACATGACCAAACACTTCCTGGATTCCGAGCATGCGTGTTTGCACTTCCAACTTTTGGTTGGGCAACTTCTGTACACACGAGCCAACAATCGCTCAACTCCTTGTTGGCCAACACAAGTTTTCTAGTCTCGTTGTCCAACTTTTGTTGGACGACGATTGGAAATCGGCTGTAGAATCCTACGTACACACAATCAGATTTTCGGCCAGCAGGCTGTTGGACAACCGCTGTTGACCGATAATCGGACCGTGTGTACGGGCCTTAAGGATTATCATGGTAATTGTTTTTTGACATAAGGGTAGCTTGACTAACAGTCAATTGATGTATTACTACAATGTATTATTTACCCTGTAGCTTGGTCAAACTAAATAAAGTATTGAAAAAAAAACAAAACATCATAACATTTTTTTTTCAGACATGCCCCCCCTCCTTCTGCATTCTGCATTTTACTTCGCTGGCTGAATGCAAAAAAAGCTGATTAATGTGTAGCCAGATTGACTGGTTTTGGCAACTAGATTGTTTCAAAAATTGTTATATTTGATTCTAAAGTTTAAAAACATAAATGGCTACATTTACTTTTTCTTTTAAAAAATACCATAGAATGTTAAAGTATTTATACAATTGTCTTTGTTTGAGCAAATAGGACCATACTTTATAATTTATTTTTGCCTTCCTTTGGATCAACTACTGTATGGGTTAAGGATTGTTGGAATGCAATGCTTTTTATAGTTAAAGCTTAACTTCAGGCAAATATAGAAACAAGTTATTGCAGCTGTGTATTTATTAACCACTAAAGAACCGTGGCTCTTTTCTTAATTTTTTTTACTGTCCTTTTAAAAAAAAAATTTTTGATCACTTTTATCCCTTGTAATAGAAAAAAACATGCCAGGACCTCTTAAATATGAGATCTGGGGTCAAAAAGACCTCAGATCTCATATTTACACTTAAATGTAATAATTAAAAAATAAATGGCCCCTAAAAAGAAAAAAGTCTCCTTTAAGAGCTTTGGACGGAAGTGACGTTTGGCGTCGCTTCCGCCCTGCAATGCGATGAAGCTGAGCAGGGGCGATCTTCCCCTCAGTTGGCATCCAGGCATTCAGGCCAGAGGATCGTGTCATCTCCGCTGCTACCGGCGGGTCTGGTAAGCGGCGGAGATGACCGGAGTGCGGCGTGAGGGGGGGCCCCCTCTCCCGTCCCCAATAAATGTAATCCCACGGCGATCTCGCGGCGAATCAATGACAAAGTACTGCTGTATAATGACGGCGGGGGGTCATGAAGTTGTTAACCAAAAATGAACAGTGGTTTGAAATACAACTTGGGTAAGTACCTGAATTTGACTTGAATTAGCCTTTTCTTATGTCTGTTATTAGACACAAAACCATTGCACAGAGGAGGTAACATTTTTGTTACTTTAGACAAATAAAAACAGAACCTTTAACCACTTAAGGACCGGAAGGATTTCCCTCTTAATGACCAAGCCATTTTTTGCGATACAGCACCGCGTCACTTTAACTATGAGATAGATTTAGGGACTTTTATTTTTGTATTGTTTTTACTGGTAATTGCGGCAATCTGACCACAAATGGCACTTTTTGGGGACCAGTGACATTACATTGATCAGTGCTATAAAAATGCAGGTGATCAATGTAAAAATGGCACTGGCAGGGAAGGGATTAAATCCAGGGGACGATAATGGGGTTAACTGTGTTACCCCCATTATCGGCCTGAGCCGGCCGTTCCCACCCCCTCCACAACCCAACTCTCCAGTGAGCGAGGAGGGGGCAGAGTAGACTGTCAGTCAGCAGCTCTGCTCACTGAGCTGTGAGAACCAGGCAATCGGCGGTGTTTGAACGCTCGGTTCTCAGTGTTAGAGGGCTCAAGTGACAGATGCAGCATCCACATACAGTAGGTAAGTATGAATAAATAAAAAAAAATACTTCCCTTTTAAGTACTTTATTTAATCATCGTTGTTCAGAGGTCACAAAATGTTTCCTAGGACCTTACAGTCCTCAGGGAAAGTTCTGTTTCTAGTTCTCCACTGAATATGAATTTGTGTCTGCACAGCACTGATTGGTTCTGTACCAGTCACGTGACATAACAAAAGCTTTCAGAATAGAAACTTAAAATAAATAATTAATAGCAACAAAAATGTTCAAAGCTTCTTATAATTCTTACAAATCTTTATTTCAAAGGAAATGTTTATTATTTTTTGCAATAACATGGTGTAGGCAGAGTTTAAGTTGACTGACAATACTGTAGCTTTCACTTTGTCCAAACTGTAACAATATCTGGAGGATGTTTTGCCAATCATAGGCTGTGTCACACCCTCCAGCCTGTGTCTATGGTGTGTCTCTGCTGGGACTAACAGGGAGACAAATCCTCCATCAATCACCATCTTTTATTCCACTCCCATAGTGTATAACAACATAAGGACATGGAGGAGGGATGGAGCGAGAGCCTCATTTACCACTGGGTATATGCCCACATGTGTGATTCTATAGTCATGTGGGCTGCACAGATAAGAAACAAGATTAAATTAACAGTTTAGAATGGAAATGAAACTGGAGAATGTTCAGTAGATGTGAACTGCTGGTCTACACAATCTCAGGCTGCAGCAGGGACACAAACAAGGAGGGAGGGACAGTGAACAGAAATATCAACCAGGATGTTTGCAATCTACAGAAAACAAATGCTCTAGTGGATGAGTATGAACACAATGTAATATAGCATGTGTAGCCAGGAGCTGGATATCCGTACCTGCAATCAGGAGACATTATGTAATCTCACTGCTTGGGAGCCGTTTCCCTCTAGTGTTGAGCTTAAGCTCTAAATTATCCTATCTGGAATACAGACACTAAGCAGAGTAAGGCATCTTGGGATATGTAGTTCAGACTGTCTGGATTAGCCCTCTAGGTGGATTTCAAGGAACTACAACTACCAGATGGCTGACAAGGAAGAACAGACTGCTGGGAAAGGCTATAAAAGAGGAAGGTCGAGGCCTAGCTTGCTCTCTTGGGACCCCGGCCTGGATCTGTGAGGAATGATTCTGTGACTGTGCGTGTAGCGGCCTACAGCAGAATCATCCAGCAGAGATACAGAGGGACACCTGCGGACAGCATCCCGTTCCTGTCTGGCGGCAGCCTGAAGGCCGCTCCTGTTCCATCTATTCTGCATTGGTATCAGATTCAGGTGAGCCGTATCGCAGTGCAGTGGAGGGCCAGATGCCACCCCTTGAACCAGGTTCCCGAGGGACAGCTTCATCATCATCATAATACTCTTTCATTCCAGTGTGGTGAGCGGGCAGTAGTCCATCCTTTCATAATAAGACACTGTATGCAGACAACTTTACCTATCCTTTCATAATAAGACACTGTACACAGACATTTCTGTCTACATTCATCCTGCTGTTACTTGTAGTACTACCGGATATAACACATTTGCATCAGCAGTCTTGTGATCTTATTTAGATCTTACCAGCTGAGGAAGAGTCTGTTTCTTTGAATATTGCAGTTCAGTCAGTCAACTTGTTTTGTTCTGCTATTCTGGAATTCATCACATACAAGTTTAACAAAGGTTAACTGAAGACCAAGGGATTGTAACACAGAACTACTCCAAACCTTCCTACCCACTGCAGGGATTGCCTTTACTGAGCTCATTTGAATTTATCTAGAACTCTCTGCTAGAGCAGGCTAAATTTCATTGCAGCCAATTGTTATTGACGGTTTATGACATTTGCACCCAATGTTTGCACCTGTGTGTTGAGAGGCATGAGAGACAGGTCTGACATAGTTAAAGGCCATTCCTCTGCTCTTCGGCTGCCTGTACACATAGGCAGTGTATATGCATAGTAGTGAATAAGTATTGTTTATATTCAGATATTCCTTGTATTTCTTTGTTGATATTATCTGTTTGCTCGAGTGTCACTTCATCACCGGAGACAGTCGGTCCAAAAGTACTATCCTAATCTGTTCTATTTCAATTGCCTTTATCTTACCAAGTAAACAAGTTCATTGATTTAAAAGATTATGGTGTACCTATTTCCTTGTTGTCACTCATTAAAGGGAAATAATGTCTGAACATAGGGTGTCAGAGGGGGCGGAGGACTTGCAGGGTCAGGTCAACCAGTGGGGCACTGATTCTACTAGTGACCCTCACGAGGGTAGCACTACACATGTATTGACAGTTTTGATTATGACACTTTAAGCCGCTCAGCATAATGCTGCACTCTGCTTTGCACAGCTCATCTTTCCCTCCCTACTTAATGGGGAGTGAAGGGAAAGAAGGACCTAGGAAG
The DNA here is from genome assembly GCA_018402905.1 of Glandirana rugosa. Classification (NCBI taxonomy): domain Eukaryota; kingdom Metazoa; phylum Chordata; class Amphibia; order Anura; family Ranidae; genus Glandirana; species Glandirana rugosa. Next base: position 475,183 of record BLSH010000129.1, read on the forward strand.
AGGACTGTGTTCAGCCAAAGAGGAATGCCCACCTTTAGCAATGGGGCAATACAGAAACCAGATTGACCACCACGGCCAGCAGGACTTTCAGACTTGCCACCATACAACTGAACTGTTTAGCCCCATCCACCACATGGACCAACCCCAGGTCAGTGTATGAGAGAGGGAGTTAATATACCAGGCTCAGGAAGACTATTGGAGCTGCCAGGACATGCAATTAAGGCAGTATAAGCCAGGGGAGCAGGCTTGTGTATATGGGAAGTGCTCTTGACAGCCACAGTTGCAGGAATGGCAGCCAGGACCCAGATATTGTGAGGATTTGGTGGTACCTGAAGCCCAGCAGTGAAGGGCTCAGAGGCTGCCATCACTATCCAGGGACAGTTCTTAGATCTGCAGGGAGCCAAGGGCAGATGTGAACTAAGTGATACTACAGTGTCCATGTCATTTCCTACACCTAATATCGCCTAAAATAATATAGGCACAATTGTCCTATATGTTTGTTTTTATGCTAGTTCACCAATAAATACTGCACCATGAGATTTTTTTCTTCTTTGTCATTGGTGAATTATTACTATGGATGGGATATGCTGAGCTGTTTTTACCATGAGAAATAAAACTTCCTGGTCATGATCCACTTGGATCCACTCTGTAAAGCGCCCTGTGCTTTGGATAGAGGGGATAAATGCGAGCTAATGATGACTACGTCCCTCTGATGACCTGGATCTTATCATATGTGATTTTTGCTGTTCTATTCATTAGACAGCAACTATATCTGGTGAGTGCGTTTTTCTGACATTGGTGGAGGTCACATTGGGTGATTGAAGCAATAGAGGAGGGAGATCACCCGAATCCTATCACTTGATACTACTTCATAATAACTATTCTATGTTTGTTTCCTATAAATAGTTTCAATGTTGGATTCACTATCATTACACTTCAGGTGATTTGTTTTTACTGATATTGTGCTGAGCGCTGTCATTTTTCTGTGTCATTCCCTAAACTTTTCTATTGTGTTTGGTCTTACAATTTTAAAGACAGCTGGGAAGAAATGAGCAATATGCACTTGGCTGCTCTTAGGCCGCATATAAAAAAAAACAGCTGTAAAGCTAGTACCGACGACAGGGAAAAAGCAGCGTCAAAAATTTGATTTTATCAGCATTATGCATTGGAACTAATGCGCGTTTAGAAGCGTTTTACCACATTAGCGCTTTTAAGCGTTTTTTTTTTAAAAGACATGCCTTTTCTATTTTCCACACCCAAATTTCCCACAATGCCAAGGAAAATGAATAAAACATGTTAGAAAGCATGTGTCAGTGCCATTTTGCTTGGAGAAAGAGAGAGAGAGGAGAGAGCAGGTGTGAGTTTGTTGGAGTTTTTGGTAGTTTTGTGGTGATTTGTTCGGAGTTTTTCATGGATCATGTCATCCATAAGATTGATGAGGTAATTCTGCTCATTGTCTTGTGGAGGATGCAGAGAAGGAGACAGTTGGAGAAGGAGAGGAGCAGCAGATGGTATCCCAGTGGCTGTCTGTGGGGTACTTTACCAACATGTACGCCCAACTGCGCATACATTCGAAAAAATTCCTGAACTTTACGTGGATGTCCGTGGCGGTCTTTCATGAGCTGTTGGAGAGGCTCAGGCCAAGGTTGGTGAGGATGGACACCATAATGCGGTGCTCTGTCTAACCGAAGGAATGGCTGCTTGTGACATTCAGGTAAGTCAAATTTTATGAATAAGTACATATATGGGTTAGGGGAAAGGGTTTAGGGGTAGGGATAGGGTAGGGGTGAGGTTAAGGGGTTAGGGGATATGGTAGGGTTAGGGTTTGTGGTACAGATTGGGGGTTAGGAGTTAAGGGGG
>BLSH010000142.1:8368-49054 GCA_018402905.1 Glandirana rugosa
TCCAACGTCCAATCATGTCCATTACGACATCTAGTCTGTCGTGAACGACGTTTCACACAGGGTAACTTTATCTCGGCGGACTGCGTTTATCGCGATTTTTCAGGTAAATTCCGTCCCATAGAGGATTGTGAGACTAAGTTATACAGTCTCATATACAAACATAAATACCAAGGGAGTTACTTGACATCGAGGGGTCACGGTCGTCGTGAGTACGTCGGGGTCGTGTACTGTGAGGGTAGTTGTACGAACTGACATCCGTTCTGTGTGAACGGAAACATGAGGAGTGGACCAACGGCGGTGTGTGTGAATTGTGGTAGACTTGGTTTATTCAAATAGAGGACCAGAGTAGTCTGGTGTCCTGTGTCAAGGTCATTAGGTACAGGAATCAGACGAACAGAAGTCGTTTGACAAACGCCCGAAAGAGCACGTAGTCAGCCTGTCAGTGCTCAGACCATATGCATCATATTGGTCTGCATGGCTGTCATCCAGGAATGAAGCCTCTTCTAAAGATGATGCACGAGAAAGCCCGCAAACAGTTTGCTGAAGACAAGCAGACTAAGGACATGGATTACTGGAACTGTGTCCTGTGGTCTGATGAGACCAGGAGATAAACTTATTTGGTTCAGATGGTGTTAAGTGTGTGTGGCGGCAACCAGGTGAGGAGTACAAAGGCAAGTGTGTCTTGCCTACAGTCAAGCATGTTGATGGGAGTGTCATGTGCTGGGGCTGCATGAGTGCTGCTGGCACTGGGGAGCTACAGTTCATTGAGGGAACCATAAATACAAACATATACTCTGACATATTGAATCAGAGTGTTAGGAGATACCCTGCCTTAAATGGACTTTTTAGCGCTATTTGCGTCAGGCGGCTCTATTTCAATGGGACACACTTTGCAGCAAGTGCTGTCTGATCTACAGCATTACCTGTACTAACCTGCAACCTGATAACCTGTTCTGAAGCCGTTACCGACCCGGCCTGTCTACGACCCTCCTACTGTCTGCCTGTACCCGTTCCCGGCTTGTCTACGACCACGTTCCTGCCTAACCCTCTGATGCCTCGCTGCCCGCCTGTTGACGACCCTGCCTGGACCCGACTACCCACCTGCCCGCTCCTCTTGTACCACACCGCCAGCTAGTTGCCGAACCTGCCTTCATCTGACTCCACTCCAGTGCCTGTTGCTATCCAGACCTCAATAGCTTCCCAGCTTAACCCTGACTCTCCTACTTAACTACACCTTCCACCCGCAGGTCAGCTCTATCTCCAGTGATTCCGCGGAACACCTGCTGGTGAACATCAGTGGACTATCGCAGGCACTCACACCTCACCGTGCTCTTGTGGCTGCTGTCTCAACCCCAGCGGTCCCTCGAACCGGGGTCATAGGAGAGGCCGTCCCCTGCTGTCAGGCTCCCAAACCTGGTATGTAACAGTATCAGACAGCCATGACTGAGCCTGCAAGGGGGGCCTCTGTGCCACGTGAGGTCAGCCAGCACCTCGCAGAACTCATATAAGCCATCAAGTCTCTGCAAAGTAGAGGAAAACATGCCCTTCTCGAGGAGCAAGTCCTAACCTCCACTCCTGTTTCTGTGTCAACAGCAAGTTTGGGTTCAACTACCCTCCTACCTGCTCCTGAACCCCGGGTACCAATCCCTGAGAGGTTCTCTGGAGATAGAACCAAGTATCGAGCCTTCTACATCGCATGTCAGCTCTACTTTGCACTCCAACCACAGACTTTTCAACTAGAAGCCACCAAGGTGGGGTTTGTCATATCACTGCTCCGGGACCAACCCCAGGCCTGGGCCCATCACCTACTGGAACTCAGACGCCCGGCTGGATACCCTGTCCGCCTTCTTCCAGGCCATGTCCCAGCTCTATGATGACCCCCAGCGTTCCGCTACAGCCAAATCAGCTCTCCATGCACTCCGGCAGGGTGGCAAAGCTGTTGAGGAGTATGTCACGGACTTCAGGCGCTGGAGCACTGATACTAGCTGGAATGAGGCCGCCTTGCGACATCAGATCCGTCTGAGGTTTGTCGGAAAGTCTAAAGGATGAATTAGCCCGGGTGGGGGTCCCGAGTGCCTTGGAGGATCTCATCCAGCCGTCTATCCAGATCGACCGCCGCTGCCTGCGGGAACGCCGGCAGGAGAAGTCAGTCCAGCTTTGGCCTGCTTCCCAGCTTCCAATGCCCCCGGAAGATCGCTCCCGCCGGCTCCAAGCCAACCTTTGCCTCTACTGTGGGGAGGCTGGCCATTATGTAAACGAGTGCCCGGCCAAACACCGAAAGGGACTCTTGGGCTCCTCCATGGAGCAGACATCCCTACCGGTTGGACTCATCCATCTTGCTGTTCCCATCTCCATTCAGCTACCTGGAAGAGTTGTCTCTGCCACGGCCATTGTGGACTCAGGGGCGTGTAGCTGTTTTATTGATCTGGACTTTGCAGGCAAACATGGAATCCCCCTCCAAGCCAAGAAACAGAGACTGTGAGTGCTCTTGGCCGATGGGTCCTGCGTAAAATCTGGACTGGTGACCCAGTAGACGCCTCCACCCTCGCTGATCACAGTGAGTTCCTCCGGTTGGACGCCATCGCCTCACCACTGTTCCCGATCATCTTAGGCCTGCCCTGGCTCCAGGCCCATGATCCCTGGATCAGCTGGACCTCTGGACTACTCCAGTTCCAGTCCACCTACTGTCAGGAACACATGCCTACCTCCATCTGCCCGGTCTTCCCCAACCTTAATGTGCTTGGACTCTGACCAGGGGCCCAGTCAGACAGTGCCCAAAGCTTATCATAAGTACTTAGACATGTTCAGTAAGCAAGGAGTGGACACGCTCCCCCTGCATCGCTCTTATGACTGTCCAATTGAGCTCCTTCCCGAAGTGGAAATTCCTTTTGGATGGATCTTCCCGTTGTCCGAGAAGGAATTATGGGCCCTGAAATAATACATAGACAAAAACTTGCAAAAGGGATTCATCCGCCCTTCCACGTCCCCAGCCGGTGCGGGAAACTTCTTCGTGGAGAAGAAGGATCACTCGCTCAGACCCTGTATTGATTACCGTGACCTGAATAAAATCACGGTAAAGAACCGCTATCCCCTTCCTTTGGTGCCAGAACTGTTTCAGCGGCTACGTTCTGTCACCATCTTCACCAAGCTGGACTTAAGTGGAGCTTACAACCTGATCCGCATAAGAGAAGGGGGTGAATGGAAGACAGTGTTCCGCACCCAGTTCGGCCATTTTGAGTATTTGGTTATGCCCTTCGGGTTGTACAACGCCCCGCGACCTTTCAGTTCTTCATAAACAACATCCTTAGGGACCTCCTGGATGTCTTCGTGATTGCTTACCTGGATGACATCCTCATATTTTCACCATCCCTCGAGGCCCACCGGAAGAATGTCAAAGAAGTTCTCCTTCGCCTCCGCCAGCATAAGCTCTATGCTAAAGCAGAAAAATGTGAATTTGAGCGCCAAAGCATCCAATTCCTGGGACTGATCATCTCCCCGAGTGGCATCGAAATGGATCTCCAAAAGGTCTCCGCAGTTCAGTCCTGGCCAGCACCCACCAATAAGAAGGGGGTTCAGTGGTTTGTTGGGTCCTCTAATTTCTACCGCAAGTTTATCCGGAACTTTTTGGGCATTATCTCCCCCATCACCCAGCGCACTAAACAGGGGATTCGGTTCTCCTGGTCTCCAGAAGCCCAAGTAGCCTTTGAGACGCTCAAGGGACTCTTTACATCTGCCCCAGTCCTGCGTCATCCTACCCCACTATTCCCTACATCCTGGAAGTGGATGCCTCGGAGAACGCTGTTGGGGCGGTCCTTTCCCAACGTTCGGGTCTCAAGAGCTCTGTCCATCCGGTGGCCTTTTTCTCAAGGAAGTTGGCCCCAGCAGAGAGGAATTATGATGTAGGTGATCGGGAGCTCCTGGCCATAAAGGCCGCCCTAGAATAAAGGAGATACCTACTGGAAGGTGCGGCCCACCCAATACTAATATACACGGACCATAAGAACCTCGAGTATCTCAAATCGGCCAAACGCCTCAGACCCCGTCAGGCCCGGTGGGCATTTGTTTTTCTCAAGGTTCACCTTCCACATTACTTACCGTCCGGGATCAAAAAACACTTAACCCTACGCACTATCGCGCATGTATGAGGATACTAGGGAATCAACCGCACCGGATACCATCCTGCCAGCCGGGAACTTTCTGTTGCTCCTCACAGATCTCCTACCTTAGTTAAAGCAGGCTTCCGCAAGGGTGTCTAACTCCATCAAGAGTACTCTGCAGGACAGAAATTGCCTTCTGTGGAAAGGGAATCAAATCTTTGTCCCTGAGGAGATCTGGACTTGTTCTTGGCCTCTGCCATGACCACCCCTTAGAAGGGCATTTTGGAGTTCACAAGACCATAGAGCTGCTGCAGCGCTCTTTCTGGTGGCCCGACCTAGAAAGACTGCAAGTGTTAACCAGGTCTTGCCCTGTCTGCACCCGAAACAAGGTCCCCCGGAGGAAGGCCTGGGGGTTGCTCCAACCATTACCAGTACCAGAGAGGCCATGGGCCAGAATCTCCATGGACTTTATAGTGGAACTTCCCCCCCTCTGAAGGTTGTACAGCCATATTTGTGGTGGTTGACCGACTAACAAAGATGGCCTATTTCGTGCCCCTAAAAGGTACACGCTCTGCCTCAGAAACTGGCAGGGTATTCATTAAGGAGATTGTTCGGCTCCACGATGTGTCTATTGATGTTGTGTCCGACCAGGGGGTGCAATTCACCTCGAAGTTCTGGAGAGCACTGTGTGACATTCTCAACATCAGACTTTCATTATCATCCGCTTACCATCCCCAGTCCAACGGGCAGACGGAGCGGATGAACCAAACCCTGGAGTACCTGCGCTGCTTCTCCTCTTTTGTCCAGGATGACTGGGTGTCCCTCCTACCGATGGCTGAATTTGCCTACAATAATGCCTGCCATTCAACCACCAAGCAAACGCCTTTCTTTGCCAACCTGGGCTTCCACCCTACCTTCCTGCCTGACTTAGTTCCCGAATCCTCAGTACCTGCCGCTCGAAACACTGGACTTTTTCAACCGCAATAACAAGCTGCTGCAGGACACTATGAGCAAGGCGCAGCAGGATAGTAAAATAGCATTTGACAAAAGAAGGAAAGGGGAGCTGAGTTTGCAACCAGGAGATCAGGTATGGTTGGCAACAGCCAACCTAAAGCTGACATGACCATCAAGGAAGCTGGGACCTAAATACATGGGACCATTCCCAGTAAAGAGAAAGATTAATGATGTTTCTTATGAACTTTCGCTACCTGCAAGCCTATAAGTCCACCCAGTGTTCCATGTTTCCTTATTAAAGCCAGCAGTGCCGGACTCCTTTCTCAATCGCCAGACTAGACCACCTGAACCTGTAATGGTTGACGGGGAAGAGGAGTTTGAGGTGGAAGCTATACTGGACTGCAGGAAAAGGAGGGGTCAAACACAGTATCTAATTAAGTGGAAAGGCTTTGGACCAGAGGAAATCTTTTGGGAGCCTGAACAAAATCTACACGCTACAGACCTGATAAGAGAGTTCTTTCATCCATTTAGGAGGAGACAATTGGGCACCAGGAGGCTGCCCCTTGGGGGGGGGGGCAATGTTAGGAGATACCCTGCCTTAAATTGACTTTTTAGCGCTATTTGCGCGTTTGCGCGCGCGCGCCGGAGACAGCGCCAGACGGCTCTATTTCAATGGGACACAAATTTACACTGTTATATAAGCCGTCTAACCGTGTCTAACCCCTAGATTGAGTGTGGTCCTGCCTATATATTTCAGTCCACATGGACATTCAAGGAGGTACGTGGCAAAATGGGACATGCATGACACAAGTTCCAATCTCATATGTCTGTAGTCCTAAAGGTAAAAAGTGTTGATCCTACAGTAGGGTGACCAGACATTCCCAGTTTCAGGGGACAGTCCCCGGATTGAGGACACTGTCCCTGAAGCCAGTCTGTTCCCGGATTTGTCCCTGGATTGCAAGGTGGGTGCTGAGGCAGAAGGGGGCGGTCCACACACTGGGGGGTTTCAGGCCAGTGTCGCCCACTGTCTGCTTTAATTTGAATCACCGGGTGCAGCCGTCACATAAAGTCCTGCCTCCTGGTATGGCTCCTTTGACAGACAGCACACTTTTCCAATGCCGGGACATGTGCTGTCTATCATGGGTGGGAACTGATTCAGGAGGTGGGGCTTGTGTAATTTGAATTTCAATTCAAATTAAAGCTGACACAGCGGGCGACGCCGGCCTGTATAATAACCTGGCCGGCTCTCCTCTTCCTCTCCTCTCTGATCCCCTGCACAGGTGAGGCTACATTGCTGGGCACAGGCGGGGCTGCATTCCTGGACACAGGTGGGGCTGCATTCCTGGGCAGTGGTGAGGCTGCATTCTTGGGCACAAGTGGGGCTGCATTTTTGGGCACACATGGGGCTGCTCCCCTGGGCACAGGTGGGGCTGCATTCCCTGGCACAGGTGAGGCTGCATTGCTGAGCACAGGTGGGGATGCATTCCTGGGCACTTATGGAACTGAATTCCTGGGCACAGATGAGGCTGCATTCCTGGGCACATGTGGGGCTGCATTCCTGGGCACAGATGAGGCTGAATTGCTGGGCACAAGTGAGAATGCTTACTTGAGCACTGGTGAGGCCTCATTACTGGGCACAGGTGAGGCTGCATTGCTGAGCACATGTGAAGCTGCATTCCTGGGCACTGGTGAGGCTGCATTGCTGGGCACTAGTGAAGCTGGATTGCTGGGCACAGGCGAGGCTGGATTGCTGGGCACAGGCGAGGCTGGATTGTTGGGCACAGGCGAGGCTGCATTCCTGGGCACAGACGAGGCTGCATTCCTGGGCACAGACGAGGCTGCATTCCTGGGCACAGACGAGGCTGCATTCCTGGGCACAGGTGAGGCTGCATTCCTGGGCACTGGAGAGGCTGCATTGCTGGGCACTGATGAGGCTGCATTCCTGAGCACAGGTGAGGCTACATTGCTGGGCACAGGTGAGGCTGATTTTCTGGGCACTGGTGAGGCTGTATTGCTGGGCACTGGTGAGGCTGCATAGATGGGCAATGGGGAGGCTGCATTGCTGGGCACTGGTGAGGCTGCATTGCTGGGCACTGGTAAGGCTGCATTGATGGGAACTGATGTGCTAATACATATAGTTAGTAAACTCAACATATAATCCATAAATCAATTGTAGTCCATGTAATAATCTGAAGCCCATAAATCAACATAAAATCATGCGATGTGACCTGACACCATGTGCAAAAAAATCTTCTAATCCAATTTCTTGTGACAATATTCCACCAACATGCAGCTTGGAATAAGGTGGCAACTCACCAGATGTTTTGACCCCCTTTTTACAGGATGGTCAGAAAACGCCTGTGGAAAACCAATGTTTTCTATTGCATACACGTCTTCACTCCCTTGGTATCCGTCTGAACCAGCTAGACAAATAAAATGACTCCACCGTGGACAATGTGAAAGAACTATCATAGCGTAGTACATTTATTTAAAAGGATTAAAAAAGATCAAAGTCTGATACACTCACATTTTTCAGTGCCTGATTCCTGGCACTAGGTGTAACCGGCAAGTAGCTAGATAGCCTGCAAGGCAGACAGCTCATATTACACTGGCGCATGAGTTCCAAGTCTCAGTTTGTGTCCAGTGCAAGATTAAGTACAGGACCCAGAAATCCTGTGGAAAAAACTTCTCCGACGTATGTTTCACCGTCACGGCGTCTTCAGGAAGTGACGTCATTCATTATCCGGCTCACTTTTATACAGGAGTGCTATGTAATGATTGGCTGACTCCTCCAAAATGGTGGAAGTGAGGACATTGGGATATAATCCGGGCTTTCAGCTCACACCGTTTACGCCCAGTGCCCTAATATTGCCTCTAAACACTTCCTTTATTAATAATTAGCAAGTTTATCTAAAAAAAACAACATAATTAAAACGTTTTGAGTGATACATTGTAAAGTACAATACCCAGTTCCCATACAACTCTCAAAAGGGGAGAGGATGGTGAACCGACACCATCTAGTGGTGTTTTTAGATTTTAACCCATAATAGTTTTATATGTCTGTTTACCTCCCTCACCCTGAGTAATGAACCCCCTAGGGCACAGGTGTCAAACTGGCGGCGCTCCAGCTGTTGTGGAACTACAAGTCCCATTAGGCATTGCAAGGCTGACAGGCCTCATGCACACAGGATGTTTTTTGACTGTTTTAAGCTGCTGTTTTTAGCTGCAGATGTTTTTTTCTACAGTCAGTAAACTCTCCATGTCTGTCCTATGTGTTCATGCACACATAGGCTGTTATCAGCTGTTTTGAGCAGTGATGTTTTTGAGCTGTAAAAAAAAAACCAACACCAGAGGGTTCTGAGAGATGTTTTTCAGCTGTAAAAACGTTCAAACACTCAAGAACGCCCAAAAACTCTCAAAAATGTTGATCCCCAACACTTTTGGACATTTTAAAAATGCTCGCCCTTTAAAAACCGCGGAAAAACGGTGATAATATAACGCTGGTAAAAGCTGAAAAAATTCCTGATAAGCTACTGATGTTTTTTGGACTTTTTTTAAAGTCCTGTGTGCATGAAGCCTTACAAGCATGACTCCCACAGGCAGAGGCATGATGGGACTTGTAGTTCCTGGGGGGCCGCCAGTTTGACATCCCTGCCCTAGGGGGTTAAGGGTATTAATGTGGTGTACCAAACCTTCAAATTTAAAACATGTTAATTTTGAATCTAACTAGATACTGCAATTACCAGATGGTCAAAATATAACATATGTAAATAAATGCATCAATAAAATAGTAAAACCTTGGGATAAAATTAAAATTAATAGTCCGTCAAAAAACATTGAAGATCAATGTCCTTGTTTAATCCCAAAGGTTGTAAACTTTGTATTCTATGGATCCAGCGGTTTTCCATTTGGGATACTGCTTTCACCATGTCTGTGCCCCTCCAGTGGGGCTGTACTTTGTCAATGCCCCAAAACCTAAGTAGGGAGGGGTCCCTATTATGAACCAATCTGAAGTGATTTGATACGCTATGGAACTTATATCCCTTCTTAATGTTATCTACAAGTTCCCCCATTCTTTTGGCTAGGGTTCTGGCGGTTCTAACAATATATTGGTAGTTGCACGGACACATCAGAAGGTAAGTGACATACCTGGATTCACAGGTTATGAACCTCTTAATTAGAAATTCCTCACCCGTCCCCCCGAAGAAAATTTGGTTATACTTTTTTGTTTATCCCTTGATATTTTGCATCCTTTGCAACTTTTACATCTATAAAAACCTAACCGGTCCAAGAAGGAGGGGTTTTTTCTTGGGGGTTTGGGAACATTTTTTGCCATCATATTTCTCAGGGCTGGAGCCCTCCTATAAATGAATCTTAAATAAAGTTTTAATTGTGGCCATTGATTAGTAAAAAATACTTTCCTCTTCCCATTTATTAAGAAATATGGTAGCAATACTGGGGGCATACCTAGCCCCCATTGCTATCCCCTTAATCTGTTTGTAGAAATCCCCCGCATAAAATTATTGGACATAGCCATATCCAGTGATTCAATGAGATACTCTATCTGTGCCAAGAAGTGGCACTAATAGCATCTTTCTGTTTAATGTTGGTATATAAAGATTTGACATCGATTATTGCCAACAATGTCTGCTCTGTAAGTTCTATATCCTGCAATTTGTTTAAAAGATCTTTGGTCAACCACTTACCCCGTGGGGATTGATCTCTAAGGGGAGCAAAATGGTTGTGTGTAGGAATTCTCTATTGGGGGGTTCGAGGTGAATCATATCCCCAGAAAGAAGCCTCTTGCTTGTTCCCCTCTTGTGGTGGGGTTTGTGGATAAACCCCTTTATCAGATTATACAAAGTTTACAACCTTTGGGATTAAACAAGGACATTGATCTTCAATGTTTTTTGATGGACTATTAATTTTAATTTTATCGTAAGTTTTTACTATTTTATTGCTAAACTTGTTTACATATTTTATATTTTGACCATCTGGTAATTGCAGCATCTAGTTGGATTCAAAATTAAGATGTTTTAAATTTGAAGGTTTGGTACACTACAGTAATACCCTTGACCCCCTAGGGGGTTCATTACTCAGGGTGAGGGAGGTAAACAGACATATAAAACTATTATGAGTTAAAATCTAAAAACACCACTAGATGGTGTCGGTTCACCATCCTCTCCCCTTTTGAGAGTTATATGGGTACTGAGGTATTGTACTTTATATTGTATCACTCAAAACGTTTTAATTATGTTGTTTTTTTTAGATAAACTTGCTAATTATTAATATAGGAAGTGTTTAGAGGCAATATTAGGGCACTGGGTGTAAACGGTGTGAGCTGAAAGCCCGGATTATATCCTAATGTCCTCCCTTCCACTATTTTGGAGGAGTCAGCCAATTATTACATAGCACTCCTGTATAAAAGTGAGCCGGATAATGAATGACGTCACTTCCTGAAGACGCCGTGGCGGCGAAACGTACATCGGAGACGTTTTTTCCACAGGATTTCCGGGTCCTGTACTTAATCTTGCGCTGGACACAAACCGAGGCTTGTAACGCCAGTGTAATATCAGCTGTCTGCCTGGAATCAGGCACTGAAAAATGTGAGTTTATCAGACTTTGATCTTTTTAATCCTTTTAAATAAACTTACTACACTATGATAGTTCTTTCACATTGTCCCCGGTGGAGTCATTTTATTTGTCTAGCTGGCTCAGACAGATACCAAGGGGGTGAAGACATGTATGCAATATAAAACCTTGGTTTTCCACAGGCGTTTTTTGACCATCCTGTAAAAAGGAGGTCAAAATATCTGGTGAGTTGCCACCTTATTCCAAGCTGCACATTGGTGGAATATTGTCACAAGAAATTGGATTAGAAGATTTTTTTGCACATGGTGTCGGGTCACATTGCATGATTTTATGTTGATTTATGGACTTTTGATTATTACATGGACTACAATTGATTCATGGATTATATGTTGAGTTTATTAACTATATGTATTAACTCATCATTTTGGAGCTGGGTCTGCGCCTACACCTTTACACATTTACTTACACAGTACATGTTGGTATTCATGGTTCCCTCAATGAACTATAGCTCCTGACTGCCAGCAGCACTCATGCAGTCCCAGACCATGACACTCCCACCACCATGCTTGACTGTAGGCAAGACACACTTGTCTTTGAACTCACCTGGTTGCCACCACACACGCTTGACACCATCTAAACCAAATAAGTTTATCTTGGTCTCATGAGACCACAGGACATGGTTCCAGTAATGCATGTCCTTAGTCTGCTTGTCTTCAACAAACTCTTTGTGGACTTTCTTGTGCATTATCTTTAGAAGAGGCTTCCTTCTGGGACGACAGCCATGCAGACCAATTTGATACAGTGTGCAGTGTATGGTCTGAGCACTGACAGGCTGACCCCCCCCACACCTTCAACCTCTGCAGCAATGCTGGCAGCACTCATATGTCTATTTCCCAAAGACAACCTCTGGATATGATGCTGAGCACATGCACTCAACTTCTTTGGTTGACCATGGCTGTCCTGTTAAACCGCTGTATGGTCTTGGCCACCATGCTGCAGCTCAGTTTCAGGGGCTTGGCAATCTTCTTATAGCCTAGGCCATCTTTCTGTAGAGCAATAATTCTTTTTTTTTCAGATCCTCAGAGAGTTCTTTGCCATGAGGTGCCATGATGAACTACCAGTGACCAGTATGAGAGCGTGAGAGCGATAACACAAAATTTAACACACCCGCTCCCCATTCACACATGAGACCTTGTAACAGTAACGAGTCACATGACACCAAGGAGGGAAAATGGCTAATTGGGCCCAATTTGGGCATTTTCACTTAGGGGTGTACTCACTTTTGTTGCCAGCGGTTTAGACATTAATGGCTGTGTGTTGAGTTACTTTGAGGGCAGCACATTTACACTGTTATACAAGCTGTACACTCACTACTTTACATTGTAGCCAAGTGTCATTTCTTCAGGGTTGTCACATGAAAAGATAGAATGAAATATTTACAAAAATGCGAGGGGTGTACTCACTTTTGTGAGATACTGTAGTTCTAAGTGCATTACTGCCAGTTTAAGGCCATTTACTTCTGTGTGCGTTACTGCCCGTTTAACGCCATATAGTTTTAAGTGCATTACTGCCAGTTTGATGCCATATAGTTCTAAGTGCATTACTGCCAGTTTAATGCCATATAGTTCTAAGTGTGTTACTACCAGATTAACCCCATTTACTTCTGTGTGCGTTACTGCTAGTTTAACGCCATATAGTTCTAAGTGTGTTACTGCAGTTTAATGCCATTTACTTCTGTGTGTGTTACTGCCAGTTTAATGCCATATAGTTCTAAGTGCATTACTGCCAGTTTAACGCCATTTAATTCTGTGTGCGTTACTGCCAGTTTAACGCCATTTAATTCTGTGTGCGTTACTGCCAGTTTAATGCCGTATAGTTCTAAGTGCATTACTGCCAGTTTAACACCATATAGTTCTAAGTGCGTTACTGCCAGTTTAACGCCATATAGTTTTAAGTGTGTTACTGCCAGTTTAACGCCATTTAATTCTGTGTGCGTTACTGCCAGTTTAATGCCATATAGTTCTAAGTGCGTTACTGCCAGTTCAACACCATATAGTTCTAAGTGCATTACTTCCAGTTTAACGCCATATAGTTTTAAGTGTGTTACTGCCAGTTTAACGCCATTTACTTCTGTGTGCGTTACTGTCAGTTTAACACCCTATAGTTCTGTGTGCGTTACTGCAAGTTCAATGCCATTTTCTTCTGTGTGCGTTACTGCCAGTTTAACGCCATATAGTTTTGTGCGTCACTGTACATTTGGCGCATAATATTACAGTATATTATAGTGTATCCGTGGAGTGTGTCTGTGTAGTGTGAGTACTCAAATTAAAGTGCACCAAACACCACTTTACATTGATTAAAGTGCATCTACATGCATATTTCCACTTTTTCTTAACATTTGCAGCACCGCCCCCCTCCCTCCCAATAATGTCTGGAAGGACAAGACAGAGAGGCAGACGTTCCCTGGGCTCTGTAAAGGGACCAGGAACAAATGTGTCCACAGGCAAAGGTGGACAATGGTGGTCAGTCCTCAGGCAGGGCATCATTTCCTCTGTTTAGTGAGTTTGCCCATGCTATCCAGCCACAGCATGCAGAGGAGGTGGTGGACTGGCTTACTAAACCTTACTCATCCTCATCATCATGCAAGCAGAGACAAGTGTGCAGTCCCCTGCAGTTGCCAGAGTGGATAAACCAGCCTCCTTGTTCACATCTATTCCTGCCATAGCCCCAACATCAGCCATGGAGGAGGAGTCAGCTGAGTTATTTGACCAGAGCGTCAGCCACTTGCTCCTTGATGATGCCCAGCCATTACTGGATTCAGATGTTGGTTCTGAGGTTGAGGATGACAGGAACATAAGCCTAGAGAGAGGGGAGAACACTGGTAGACAAATTGGCATTCATGTTTCCCCAGCCTCAGCATATTGCCAAGTTGTCTCCAGTGGTAATGATGATGGAGGAGATGGAGATGATGATGAGGTCACTGATGCGACTTGGGCTGCCAGATAAAGCAGAGGAGGAAACTGAAGGTAAGGCGGCACAACCCCAAGGAGGCCGATATCAAGAAATAGTAGAGAGCAGAAACCCTATTCCATCATAGTCTGTGGCTGTTCTCTCCCGGCCTACTCCCCAAAGCTCAGCTTGCTGGGCCTTTTTCAGCACATCTGCAGCAGATCACACTGTTGCTATCTGAAAACTGTGTCTCAGGCACATCAAACGTGGCAAAAACACCAGCCATTTGGGTACCACATGCTTAACAAGGCATTTAAAATCCAACCAAAAGGGGCACAAATCTGTCCCTCCTCCTCCTCATTACCCACTTCAGTCTGCCCCTGCTATACCGAGTCACTACCTCTCAGCAGCCTCCACTGACAGGGATGATGGTATAGCACAGGGTGTCCCAGGTCCTAGCAGCACATCTGCCAGCAGCACACCACCAGCTGTAGACTGTAGCTGGCAAATTTCTCTGCCCCATCTGCTGCAGTGGTAAAAAATACAGTCCCTGCCATCCACATGCCCAGCAGATAAATGTAAGCTTGTCAAAGCTGTTGGCTTTCCAACTTCTGCCTGGTGGATTCTCCCTTCTGTGAATTCGCACAATGTGCTGTTCCACAATGGCAGGTTCCCAGTCGCTACTACTTTTCACGTAAGGCTCTACCATCACATGGAAGGAAATGTTCTGGCATCTTTGGGCAAGGCAGTCAGCCGTAAAATCCACAATCTAGTTTGTTCACAGCACACTGGGTAATGCTGCTTGCAACTCGAAGGGATGCAGGACATGGCTTGGTGCTGCAGCTTCTTGTGCCCCCATGTCTCCATACAGCTGGTGGTGGTGATGCCAGACCTGTGAGCTCTACCCCCTCCTCCTCCTCCTCCACCACCTCCATGCCCTCCTCTGCAGAATTGTTCTATGAACATCAGGTATCCCCTAAGTGTTCAAAGGGCTATTTCATGAGTCATACTAAAAGGTGTCATGCAGTGGTACGTCTAGGGGACAGGAACCACACCGGACCAGAGATTCTTGCAGCTCTGCAGGGACAGGCCCAGAGGTGGTTCACACCACACCACGCCAGACACCATTAAGGAAGCATGCACTGTACTGTCACCATTTGAGGAGGCCACAAGGATGGTGAGCCATAACCGTGCATGCATCAGTGACACAATCCATGTTTTGTTCTTGCTGGAGCAGACTCTGCGTGGCATTATGGACAGGGCACTGGAGGCAGAGCAGCAGGAGGAAGAGGAGGACTTCCTTTCCTCTCAAGGCCCACTTTATCCAGACACCATCATTCCTATGTTACAAAACACACAGGAGGACGGAGGGGAGGAGGAGGTTTCTGGCACTTTCGCAGGCTTTGAAGAAGAGGAAGACATGCGTCAATCTGTAAGCGATGGCTTTCCAACCCCAGGACCCTTGGGAGTAGTGCGTGAATGGGAGGAGGAAGTTCCAGATGCTGTCATCCTGAGTGACTCCGAGGAATCTGCTTCTCAAACCTCGGCAAATTTGAGGCGCATGGGCAACCTCATGCTTCAAAGCCTGCGAAAGGACCTAAGAATATGTGACATAAAGGAGAATGACCATTACAGGTTGGCAACTCTACTTGACCACCTTTATAAGGGGAAGGTCTTAGAACTCATCCCCTCCCCACAGAGAGTGCAGAAGATCAAACCAATTGAGGACACGTTAAAGAGAGTTTTATTTAACATTTTTCCCGACTCCAGTAGTTTACAGTGTCATGGAAAACATTCTTTTGACTCTTCTGTTGGTCAAGAGAGGAGCGTTGGATAAGGAGTCTGCCTCAGTGAGGCATTTCGTAATTTTTTTAGTCCTTGCTGCCCAGGCCTGTCAGCTTCCACATCTCAACGGCAGCGTCTGCATCACATGGTGGACGATTACCTCGTGGCCAAAACAGAGATGGAGAGCTTTCCAGCTGACGATCTACTGACTTACTGGGTCATAAGAATAGACCACTGGCCAGAACTTGTCCAGTATGCTATTGAGTTGTTGGGCTGCCCTGCATCCAGTGTGCTTTCAGAACAGGCATTCAGTGCTGCAACGAGTTTCGTAATTGATCATAGAATGCGTCTGTCCACAGACTCCGTAGACTGTTTGACTTTCATAAAAATTAATCAGTCATGGATTACCAGCTATGAAGCCCCTGGTGCCGATGTCAATGATTGAGTTTTTTGGGATGTGGAATCTCTGCAGGACTTCGGGGCTAGACCAGGCTGGCGCCCTCTTACCCTCCTCTCCCTCTACAGTTATCATTAGGTTACTAAGACCTTATATTTTTTGAGGAGCTGCCTCCATTCACCATACATCAAATTTTTTTGACCTATTCCAACACACTAGCGCCATAGCTCCCACTCCAATTCCCTCCTTCGAGGCTGCCTAGCTTTGAGGGTGCTCAATAATTTAATCTAGAACAATGTTTTTGGTATAGGTTTAATGGGCACAATTAACACCCAAAGACCATTTTCAGCACCTGTTTGACAGGTGCATATCATTGCATTTTTTTTTTACAGAAAGGCCAATTCTTACCTTCATGAAGAGCACCTCTATAGGGTTATGGTGTGAAGGCACCACCGACACCCAAAGCCCAATTTTTCTGCACCTGTTACTTCTATCCAAAGTCAAAGTGACACTAGAATTAATCCAAAAAAATCTCTAATCTTGTTCCCAGTGCACTACAATGTGGCCTCATCATACAAAGTGCCCCCCCCAGCTGTTGCTGAGCAAAATAAAGGTAGCTTGCAGGGAAAATGTCTTTTTTTTTTTTTTGGCTTTATAACTGCAATTATTGCTGCAGCAGATTCTAGACATGGTACAGATCTGCCATTTTACAGGTAGATTAAGGGGACCCCAAGCCCTATATTGGAAGGAATTTTTCATTTTTATGATTTCACTTTAGAAATCCAAAACTCACTGCTCATTTAAAAAAGATGTTTTTCAAAAACTTTTTTTCATTGATACATGTCCTCCAGGGCAGGACCCAAAGCCCTATAACCATTGTATGCACAATTACTTGCATATAAACCTTCAAAATGGGCACTTTTGATTTTTGAAGTTCGGGTCCCATTAACATTAATGGGGTTCGTTATTCGGGTACAAACTTTCGTGGTGTTCGGACTTTCTGGTGCGAACTGAACAGAGGTCCATTCGGCCCATCCCTAGTCACAAGGAATGTATACAGCAAATGGCATGTGACAAGTACTCTTTATGGAGGGAGATGGGGCATATAAGACCCAACTCCCTCCTCTGCACTTAAAAGCATTTGAAACACCAAGATCAGTGTTTTTGAATACTTTTGATTTTTTGAAAATAGTGCCCTTGACATTTGGGTAAACTGGAAGTGATATAATGTCATCGCTTCCAGGATTAATACACCAAACAGCTGATCAAAGCTGATCCTGGCTTTGTCTGGCTGTTTGGCCAGTCGGAATACATTCCAGCTGCTATCTGGGGTCTCCCAGTGGGACGTGAGAGCGTCGAGCAAGCCGCAGAAGGCGTCGGGAGGGGATGTTCCTTCCCACTGTTTGTAATAGCAATCAAGCAGCTACTTAACCACTCCAATTGCTATTATTAGAGAGCTGACTGCTGGCTCTAAAAAATGGTACTGGGATGATTTATGTAGCTGCAGGCATCATCTCCGTACAACCACTTGAAGATCAATGACGTACCAGGTATGTGACTGGTCAGCAAGTAGTTAAATATTACACTCACTTCCCAATGGGCCATGAATAGACTGTCCATACTGGGGGCACACTTCACACCCATTGCTTCACCTCTCCCACTAACATGGGATAGAAACTGGCATTTTTTTAACCACTTCCCACCCAGTCTATAGCAAAATGACGGCCGGGTTATCCTGACCGGACGTCATTGCAGTCTGACGCACTGCATTACCGGTCTTGGGAAACAGCCTCCGTCTGAAGCTCTTTACCACGTGATCAGCCATGACCAATCACGGCTGATCAAAGTGTAAACAGGAAGAGCCGTGTATCGGATTTTCCTCTACTCGCGTCTGCAGAGTAGAGATTTGATGCACAGAATATATTCCTTTTAAAGAAGATTTAATTGTCAAAGCAGAGAGTCCTATTTCAGCCAAAAGTACTCAACTACAAATTACCCGAGGCAAAGTAACCTGAGTCTTCAGGGTCACTGAGCACATCATTGTTATCTCCCCTAAATTATATTCAGGTCATTGGGTTAGTGAGGGATGAAGCCCATGTCTTGAAGCCTTCCCTATGTTCTCTTCCTCAATGCTAACATGGCAACCATACTCCTCCTCATGTCCCTCCTGTGCATGCTGTGGTCTTATATGGAATGTAGATAAAGTGTGCCCTGAGACAACAGGAAGTTCTCCTGTTTCTCCTGCTGCTGTACCTCAAGTACCCAGTCTGGTATACCATGCAAGATCTGTTCCAGCAGGAATGCTACAGTAATAGTGATGCTGAAGCCCACTTTGTCATTCTGGTTGCCTCCTCAAATAGTAACAATGCAGTGCATTAATACATTAGCGCCCTGAGCCTGCTCTCATGCTATGCTTGCATAGGAACTCATTTATGGCCTGCTGATGCATGTGCAGCCACTACAGCATGGCCATGGTAGAGTTCCACTAGGAGGGCAGGTGGGCATATAATATATCAGGCAGTTTGCGGCAGATGGAGTGCATGCTAAATTTTACCCAACTGATCACTGGTTGGGTATGACTCCATGAAATAGCTACAAACTCTTCTGGCCTGCCTCTGAATAATCTGTATACTGCACTACCAGGTTGAGGAAGTGTACCAGGCAAGTCATGTGTGCGAACTTTACCTGCCAAAGGATTGATAGCAGGTTGGTGCTTTGTCACACATGAAGTTTCCTGACCCAAGATTATGTGGGTTTTACCACCTGTTGGCTTGCCCATGCAAAACTGATGCAAAGACGTTTTTCCCCAGTGTGATTGCTGTCCCCTAGGCATACCAGTTGCAAAACTGTATGGCAACATTTTGTGTTAACCCTTTTAATTCGCCCTTGAATGCTTGAGGGAGACCGATAGTTCTGAGAATGACTCACTAGAAAAGGGTAGAGGTGACTGTTCTGTCACTGTCCCCAAGTGTCAGGGTGCAAGGCAACACCACCAGGTCCAGCAATGTGCCTCCTCCAGCATCCTTACCAATAGGCCAAGCTATGTCACCCAGTGGAACATGGACAAGATATAATATCCTGGCCCATACTTGCTGTATCACATGTCTGTGGTCATGTGGGCCCTACAGATAACTGCCAGATTCAAAGAACTGGAAACCATACCTTACCCTAACCCCACAAACTGCAATCTACTGCAACAAATCAGTGGCAATATTTGGCACTGAATATTGTTCAGTATAAAGCAGCACTGTATACTGTAGCTCTGTATTAGCATACTGCAATAGCAACCTATATACCCTAAAAGCACTGTCAGCTATCCCTTACTTCCACTAAGCTCCAACACTTTGATCAAATGCTGCTGTGAGATAAGCCTTTTATAGTGTATGGGCTGCAACTTTAGCAAAAAATATGACTGGACAAAGTCCTGCATCTGACTAGAAGGGCATTCAGTTGGACAAAGATTCTGCAGAAAATCCAGAAAGTTTGAATTAAATCTGAACCTGCTGAAATTCAAACTGAACCCAGAGCGTATCCCTAATACTGTCCCTCTTATCACATAAATGTGCAATGTTTTATGGAAAGAAGTCAAAGCTCCCACATTCCTGGAAGCACCAAATATTTTCTAGCGACTACTAACAGAGTAATAGAGCTGCGGGAGAGCATGGTGAATGTGAGTTTGAGCGAGCTGGGGGAAGCACGGAGGTTAGGATTTAATGAACCTCTATCACTTGTCTCCAATTAAAGGAAATGTACGAAGTCTCTTAAAGTCATTGATCCATCAGATTTAATCTTGTAGGGCTCTTACAGCAGCTGAATATTGATTGGTTGCCCTTAAAAAAACAGGAGTTTCCTGTTACAGATAATCCAATTTTGGACAGTAAGGGGGGGTTAAAACCCCTCTCAGGTTTTTTGTCATCTGTGTCCCAGATTTACTTCACTTCCTGTCCCACAGCCAAAACAGGAAATGAGCTGAAATTCCTCCAAAGTGAGGGCATCCCTGGTTGTCACCATGGTCACCAGAACTATTGTCCCCATTAGAAGATTTTTCTTTGATTAGTTTTCTAGGGACAACCCAAAATGTTGTATTTTGTTTTACTTTCACTTTTGATGATAATGGTAAGAAGAACAAATAGAGAGGGTGAATCTCCCTAACGAGAACAGACAGCAATGAAAACCTGACAGAGATTTTACTCCCTCTCCACTCTATCTGAAATGAGAAAAAAATTGTCTTCGGTAAAACTGTAAGTATAAATAAGTATGAAAATCTTGTTGCACATTGCTTGAAGTTTACCTCTGGGTATTATCAATATTTCCACAGATGGACCTTTGATGATGACCATAAGCATGCCTTCCACCAGTGTTCATACACATATAGGATGCTCAATTACTGTGTTGCCTACTTGATCTATGCTCATGAACTGGATGAAGAATAGCGAGATTGTACCTGAAGAAGAACTAGAGGACAACGGCACAACTACAATAACATTCAGTGGGTGTAAAAAAAATTGATTACAACCCCAATTATCCCAATTGTGACATTGTAGTGCTTTGGCTAGTGATCATGAAAAAGGGAACTGGCTGCTCTGATATCACTGTCAGTGCAGCCAACCAGTGTCTCTGATCACTAGCCACAGCAGTACAATGTCACCAGACCAGTGCATCCAATCACAGTGTCCCTGAACACTGCCACACCAATCCCAGGGTCACCATACTAGTGCAGCCATAGTGTCTTAGTAATTCTAAGTATGCGTATGCACATAACATCTTAATAATTGACAACTTTGTGTTAAAAAAATTGTGTGGCAATAGATGAACTCTTCAAAAGGTTCACCATGCCCTTAAAAATACTGTGCGGTGTTTTCTTTCCAAAATGTGTGCCCATGCTGTGTGGTAGCAGTAATTTTCTAATTTACAACTTTGTATATATAAAAAAAAAAATGTTAAATTAATTTCTGCATTTTTAAAATGTTTGTGGCAGTAAAATAAATCTTCAAAAGACTCGTCATACCTCTTAAATAATACCTTGAGATTTTAATCTCCAAAATGTTGTCATTTTGTGTGAGTTTCTGTTGTCTTGCCACTCCAGGGCTTCTGAAAATGTGATAAGTAGTCTGGAAATTGCAGTAGATGTCAAATTTATTCCCCTTGAAAGCTTGGAGGTGTTCCTTGAATTTTGAGCCATATTAGGCAGCTAGGCTGCAAAAAAGTCTCATATATTTGGTATCCCCATACTCAGGAGGAGTAGCAAATTGTGTTTTGGAGTAGAATTATAAGTATGCCCATGCTGTGTGTGAGAAATGTAATTAGTTGACAGCTGTGTGTAAAAAAAAAAAAATCAATTTCATTTTCTTTTTCCAAAAATGTGTAGCAAAAATGTTATTTTCATTTTTTTTTTTTTCTTGTTGAAGTGTTTTATTGAAGAATATAACAGACATCAAACAAGGATTATGATACAGAGATCCAATAGAAAGGGGGCCGGTCAGGCCCGTGGCAATGTGTCAAATAACATTAAACATAGGCAATATCAGTAAAGCAAGATCGTATATTACATATGATATAGTACCAAGCTAGACTTACGGTACCCGACATCTCAGACCACCCATATACAAAGAGGGTTTTCACTTAGTGGGCACCCCTATCGGGATCAAACTGTGCCCACGAAGGAAGTCCGTGCGCTAGGTGAGTGCAACTATAGGTTATCCAACATGTCCAACACCATCTGTCTAATGAAGAAAGGGTAAGAACAGCTTATTTTGGGTACTTAATGAGAGTTGGTGATGGATCCAAGTAATTGTAAAGAGTAGGAGAGGAGTAAGCAAAGGAGGGGGGTCAGAGGAGGGGGAAAGGGGGGATAGAGGACAGGAGTCGAGAGGTCAGAGAAGAAAAGAGGGGGGAGGGGAAGGGGGGGTTCCGCCTGGTGGGATTGACGTTCATCTCCACGACACCTGGTGTGAACACGGGGGTTAGAAAAGCTGCATCACCATGGGCGTAGGGTCTCAAGGTCAAATGAGGGAGGGAGAAATAGCCTAATCCAGGGGGTCCAAAGTTTTTCAAATTTAGCGGGGGACTCTTTGTCCATCGCTTCCATCTTGGCGTGTATGAGGTATCTGGTCATTCTGGATTTAGTTTCTGCGGTGGATAAAGTTGGGGTCTTCCATGACTTAGCTATGGTTTGCCTTGCAGCGGTCAGGAGAGATAGGAAGAGTTTGAATTGTTTGTGGGGGAGCATTTCCGGTTTTAGGCTCAAAAGAGCTTGTTTGGGGTCTAGGGGAAGGGGCACTTTAAACAGTTGTGTGGCCATGCTAAATATTTCAGTCCAGAAAGTCTGCGCTACGGGGCATTGCCACCAAATGTGGAGAAAGGTGCCAGCTTCAGGGCAGCCTCTAAAACAGTGGGATGGATAACCTGGGACGAATTTAGCTATTCTTGAGGGTACTAAGTACCAGCATGAGAGTAATTTATAATTTGTTTCGACTGCTTGTACGTGTGGGGAAGAACTTTTGGTAGAGGCCCATATGGCCGACCATTCAGATGGGTCGATGTGGAGGCCCAGATCCTGTTCCCATTTTTGGATATATGAGGGGCCATCTGAGTCTGGGGTATTTGTGAGTTGAGTGTAAAGCGTAGAGATCAGGCCCTTCATGTGAGGGTCTCGTTTGCAGACGTTTTCAAATTCAGTTAGCCTGTCGAGGTGTGAGTTGTGTGCGGTGAGGTCTGAATAAAAATTTTTAATTTGAAGGTATCGAAAAATCTCTGATGTGGGTAGTTGGTGTTTTTCTTGAAGTGTTGTTAATGGCAGGAGTGATGTTGAGTCTACCAAGTGGTATAGTCTCAGTAAGCTGGATAGAAAGACGGGTTACTCATAAAGGAGAGAAGTGGGTTATGGGGCGATTGTAATTTATATTTAAACTTCAGGGTGTCCCAAGTAGCCAGGAAGTGTTTAGTAATCGGGTTGCGTGGGGTCTCATGTGTTTTCCTTAGCAACCAGAGTAGGTTAGCTGTTGAGAGAGGATCAGCCTCAACCGCCTCAATTGCAACCCAAAGAGGGATCTCTTTAGTCGCATGGTATTTTGGAAGAGTGACTAAGTGCGCAGCTCAATAGTAGTTAGTAAAGTTTGGCATTCCCAGGCCACCCTGGAGTTTAGGTAAAAACAGTGTGCGTTTTGGAACCCTTGGTCTGGTGGAACCCCACACAAATTTAAACGAACGTGACAGGATTAAGCGCAGAAAGTGTGCGGAAACTGGGATGGGTAACACTCTAAAGAGATAAAGGAGTTTTGGTAGAATTGACATTTTTATTATTGCTATTTTCCCTAACCATGAGATGGGGAGGCGCGTCCATTGCGTAAGTAGATTTGTGATTTGGTTCAGGAGGGGGAGATAATTGTGTGAATAGAGTTGTGTCATATCAGGTGTTAACTTGATCCCCAAGTAAGTTAGGGAGGATGTGGCCCAGGGGAATGGTAGTGCGCTTTGGGCCGTCAATAGATCTGTCTGTGGAATCGAGATGTTTAGGGCCTGCGATTTTTTGGGATTCACTACTAGGCCTGAAATAGCCACAAATCTACTAAGTACCCGTAGGAGATTGGGGCCGGATATTAACGGGGATGACAGAGCAAAATGTCATCTGCAAAAAGGCAAACTTTATGCGAGTAGCCGTCTAGGTCGATGCCGGTGATGGTCGGGTCATCTCGGATGAGGTGTGCGAGGGGTTCTATGACTAGGGCAAAGAGCAGGGGGGAAAGTGGGCACCCCTGTCTTGTGCCTCTTTCAACTTTGAGGGGGATTGACCTATAACCTGCATATTTAACGTAGGCTAGGGGGTTGTCATAGAGGGCCGTGACCCATTTCATGAAGTGAGGACCAAACCCCCATTTCTGTAGGGTATATTGTAGGTAAGGCCAAGAGACAGTGTCAAATGCCTTTTTTATGTTTAAGGACAGGAAGCAAATTGGGACCCGGCGCGATCTGGCCACATGTGTTATCAAGACAGCACGACGTATATTATTGCTTGCTTGGCGGAGTGGAATAAAGCCGATTTGATCGTGATGGATTAATTTGCCAATTATGCCATTTAGACGTGTTGATAAGATTTTAGCTAAGATTTTAATGTCAATATTTAATAGAGAGATTGGGCGGTAGTTCGAGCATGATGTATCATCTGTTTGGGGCTTGGGGATCATGTAGATTAAAGCCGTGAGTGATTCGGGGGTAAACTTACGGCCTTGGAGGATAGAATTCAGGGCCTTGGTTAGGGTCGGGATCAAAAGGTCGGAGAACGATTTGTAGTAGAGGGCCGGAAAGCCGTCTGGGCCTGGGCGTTTGTTGAGTTTGAGTTGTTTTATGGCCTGCGCTACTTCCTCAGGGGTGATGTTGTTTTCTAGTATGTCAAGATCAGAGGTGGTCAATTGCGGAAGTTTAATTTGGTTTTGCTTCATTCTGGTCGAACCTGTGGTTGGATTTGTAAATAGTTTCTAGATGGGAGCGGAATTTTTGGGTTATTTTAAGCGGGTTGCTAGTGGTGATGTTTTTGGACAGTTTGAGACGAATTGGCTTGAAGGGTTTATTGATGGAGTTGAGGGAGCGGGTGAGAAGCGTGTCTGGTTTGTTGGCTTTCATAAAATAGGCGTGCCGTGATCTACGGAGAGCCTTATCCGCATTTTCAGTTAGAAATAAATCAAGTTCTATACGAGCTTTGTCCAGATTAAGTCTGGTAGTGGGGTTTGGGTTAGTACTGAATGCAGTGTTACAAGCACAGAGCTCCGCTTCCAGCCTCTTCCCCAAGAGTTTCCGTTTGCGGTTAAATAGGGATACTTGGCGCTGAAGTTCGCCTCTGAGGGTCGGTTTATGAGCTTCCCAGAGAGTAAGGGGAGAAACCTCCGGAGTATCGTTGAGTTCAAAGTAGGATTTAAGGGCCTTTTGTATGGCGAGGCGATGCGAAGGGTGTTCGGGTAGGTACCATGTGCGATCATGTGCTTTAGGGATCGGGGACGCTAAGGTGGTGAAGACTGCGTTATGGTCTGACCAGGTGATGGGATGGATCGTGGAAGCTAGTAGTTCAGGGGCCATTCCTATGGATAAAAAGATGTGATCTATCCTAGTGGATACCTTATGTGGGAATGAGTAATGTGTATAGATCCGCTTCATAGGGTTACATTCTCTCCAGGAGTCAATTAGACGGTGGGATGTAAGTAGCTGGGAAAAGTGCGGCTTAGCTGGGGAGGCAGGGGGGAGGTATGGCGACTTGTCTAAGTGTGGGCAAAGTACTTGGTTGGAGTCACCACAAATAATTAATGTGCCCATCTAATGGGAGGATATCACCTGTAGTAAGTTGGAAAGAAAGGGAGTAGGGCGTTTTGTTGGGGGCATAGTAAGTGACAATAGTGACCGGAGTATCCATGAGGTGACCGCAGAGGATTAAGTATCTGCCCTCAGGGTCTCGGATAGTATCTTGGGGGGTGAAAGGAGTGGTGCGGTGGAAAGCAATTAGAGTGCCCCTTTGTTTAGACCGAGCAGAGGCGGTGTAAACCTGAGGGTAGAAGCAGCTCATGAATTTGGGAGTGCAGTCTGCTTTGAAGTGTGTCTCTTGGAGACAAACTATTTGAGCTTTTAGCGCATGGAGGTGTCTAAAAGCTTTGGTTCTTTTCTGGGGGACATTGAGACCTTGGACGTTAAGAGAGAGAATGGTTAGTGGGGCCATGGTGATGCATGTGGATGGTTAGACTTACCGGTGCGTGGAATGAGGTTACTTGTCTTGGACCACCAGGCGGATAGCAGAATCAGGAGAGGGAAGAGAAGAGAGGGTATGTGGCTAGGGGTTAGAGACCGGTGCCGTGCTGGAGCAACAAAAGATGAAGCGTTCTTGGTCCCTAAAACGAAAGAGAGAATTAAAAGTAGTACAACTTAAATGCAAAACAGACAGTGAAGCAACATACGATTAGAAAACCGGGTCCCTGTGAGGGATATTCCATCCCTGACAGGGAGTCGGGAGCCGTCTGCGGTGGCCTCCATATTAATAGGGGGTGACCGGCGAGGGCCTAGTGGGGTACACATGGAAGTTCTTAGGGAGACAGGGCTCCAGCGGGGCTGCTGGGTCGAATCAGGAGTATGAAGTGGCCACCTCAAATAAAATTAACAATCTGAACTGTAAACCCAGGTAAACGAGAAATTAAGGGTTATGATGGATGAAAGTGGCATATGTAGATAAACAAGTAGGTGGGGGAAAAAAGAACCTGGTAGGAACTTGAACATCGTTCGTAGATAGTTTGTTGTAATGGGTAGAGTTAGACGTGGTTATGGCATACTCTCTCAGGCCCGATGGAATATATAGGTAGGTTAGGGGTAGACAAAGGGGTTGGGCCATCTCGTATGAGAGTGGGAAGGTCACGACAAGAGTTCCTTTCTGTTCAACTCAAGTATTGGAGGTGAGTGCCTCTTCTAAAGAGAGGAGGGATAAGTGTTAAATGAGGCTGAGTGTAAAGCATAGTCAGTCCATGGAGTCCTCTTGATCTTGAGTTGGCGGGGTGAGGCGACTTCTTTTATGAACTTGGGAATTCCCTTGTTCCCCTGGCGAAGGAGGTGGTTTGTGAGGCGAAGGGGTAGCTGATCGGTGCCTGGAGGGGTGGGAGTTAGTATGGGCTTCCACCAGGTGGAGATCATGGAGTAATTAACGAAGTTCGTTCGTTGTACATCTGTGCTTGTTTCCTTGATACGTGAAGCGGACTGAAAAGGGGAATCCCCACTGGTATGAGATGTGGCGTTGTTGGAGTTCAGTCAATAGAGGTTTCATGGCACGCCTTTTGGTCATGGTTAGCTGGGAAAGGTCAGAGTATATCTGATAGTTATATCCTTGAAATGAGAGTTCGCCTTTATCCCTTGCCGCCTTCATGAGCTGCTCTTTGGTACGGTAAAAGTGCAGTTTCGCGATGACATCGCGTGGTGGGCCGTTTGGTTTTTTAGGGGCTGGGGCCCTATGGACTCTGTCCATTTCCAGGCGTTCGAAGGGGATGGCGGGCTGCAGTTCCTGAAACAAAGCAGTAATCGTGGAGTGTAGATCTAGGACTGTTTCCGGTATTCCTCTTATCCGAACGTTCGAGTGCCGATCGCGGTTCTCGTAATCCTCCAATTTTGAGAGCAAGGCTAGATTTTCTTCCTTTAAGCTGTCCAGTTCCATTCTATGTTCCTGGGTAGTGGATTCCAGCTCATCGGTTTTGTCTTTGAGAGCTGCAGTGCGAGATCCCAGCTCTCTGATTTCTTTTGTCAGGCTGCTGGTTATGTGTTCGGACATTTGTTTTAATGCTTTGTGGAGCATTTTTTCGAATTGCTGCAGCATGACAGGGGAGGCTGGAAAGTCCGGACCTTTGCTTGGGGATGAGGGAGATTCGTTGTCCGAGTCCTCGGGTATAACGGGCAGAGGCATTGTGAGCTGTTTCCGAGCGTTCGTTGCAGCCGCGTGTGCCGCCGCCATCATGACTGGAGCCCGGGCTAAGGCCTCTTTAATGTTGTGATTCTTTATCTTCGTACGGGCGCCTCCGTATACCATGCCCGCTTTACCGTTCAACTCACCGGGTGACGTGGGTTCTGTACGGTTTGTTAGAGTAACCGGAACGTTGAAATGCCGCCGCTGGAGCAGTTTCTTTTCTCCTTCAGAGCGGAGCTCTAACAAAGCATGACCGCTCAGCTAGACTCCGCGCATGCGCCCCCCCCCCCAAAAAAATTTTATTTTCAAGCTAAATATGTCAGACTATCTACTTTGCAAAATTGGGTCATTTTGTGGGTGTGTCTCTTGTCCTGGCACTTCAGGGCCTCATGAAATGTAATAGGTAGTAGACGTGCATTTTCGGTTCAATCACATTCCTTTTTTCAGACAAAAATTAAATTTTGGAGATTCAGATGCATTTGAATTTCCGAACGGACATAGAAACAATCTAATCCCGATAAAGTTGTAATGAAAAAAAGGAATGCATTCATTCATTCATTCATTCATTTTATTCAGGTGATGTCATTTTCTAATTCAGTCACACTAAAAATAGAAACAAACGAGCGCTACTCCTTTGACAAAAAACTAAAATAAAAATAACCAATATTACCTATGATAGTGATAAGTACCCATGGAACTAGATAAGGCATATATCATTTTACAGTGTATCAAGAGAACAATTAAAATATATTAAAATGTATTAAAATGAGGGTATGAATAAAAATCAAAGTCTGAATGTGAAGTATGGTGGAGAGCATATAGAATCCTAGGATCTGATAGGGAAGGGAGGGAAGGAAACCTGCAAATGGAACTATGTTTGAAAATTAGAGGTTAAAGAAAAGAGCTAAGAATTAAAAAAATTATTAAAAATTAAAAGGAGGGGGGGGGGGGGGCACAGGGTAACTGCACAGGACCATAAAGGGCATAGACATATACATTTATATACATGCATGCCAAATGATGTATGTATAATACCGCCTCAGAAAAGTATACAACGCCTAATCAATACAACGGCTAATCAATTGTTAGGTAGGATTATACAGGACCTATAATGATCATGATGGTATTAGCATTATTTAACATGGCATTGTATACAGAGGGGGCGGGAGGGGGGAGAGATGGAATAAAGAGGGCATAGAAAGATGTAAGAAAGAAGCAAAAAGGTGGCTACATGAGATATGGGGTTGTTATAAACCAGTGTCTACCCATCTAAATAATAGTACTGATCTCGATCTCTTCATTCAAATGATGGGGAGTGAGAGCATTTAGGGTATAAATCCAGAATGTCTCCCTTTCGCACAAAGGTTTGAATTGTTCGGTGAGAGGGAGACCACCGGATATGGATTTGATCACCCAAACCTTCAGGCCAGCAGGCTGTCCATTATGTGTAGTGGCAAAATGCCTGAGTACTCCAGCGTGAGTCTATGGGATGGCGCTGCAGGTGACGTCCCCCACACGTTGTAACATCCAGGGAGGTCTGTGATAGGTGCGCATCCCGGACCTACGATTGGCCGCGGTGAGCGCCCTTCTGCTGTTTACCCGGAAATGACGGCTGTACATTCCCTGTCCGTACGCCGCATCATTTTTAGTTATATTTATTTACATTGCTCCAATAAGTTTTATTATATTACCTCTTCATTTGTTGGATATATTGTCCGCATAAGTGGTACACTATTGGTGGCAACATTTTGAGATGCACAGTAAGAATGTTTTAGCTCCAAACTTTAACATACCTTGAGTACAGTCCTTAAACCTGAACTGTTGGCCGGATGTTGGGTGCCACACGATCTGGGAACCAACGACGATAGCCTCTGGGCTACTGAAAGTGAGGCTTGGAGCTCATGCTGACCTCATGTGCGAGCTAGTTTCAAATAAAGCCCTATATGGTTTATTATATAAGGTGCAGTATTGGGGAGCGGACCTATACCCCAGTTGAAGTCTGGTATGGATTTTAAGGGGAACCCAATGACAATTTTTTTTTTAAATTGTGTGGAATCCCCCCAAAATCCATTCCAGATCCTTATCCCAGCAAGCAGCCCAGCTGGCCAGAAAAGGGGGGCATTATGAGATGCCGAATATGCAGATCGAAATGCGACAATCCATTGAGTATTAGAAAACTGTTGGTCCAGATCTAACTCCCATTTTAAAATGACATTGGACTTATAAAAAAATGTGTTTGTCTTGGAATAATGCATAGAAAAGTGATATCCCCACATAAACACAGCTTTTGACAAGTCCTTTATTAAAATAAATAAATAAATGTCCCCAGATGTAGATTCAACGTCAATTACGATGAATGCTGAGCAACACACGCTGAATGACAGTGACCCACACACAGTTGACACACAGTGACCCACACACGTTGAATGACTAATGTCTTTCCATGGGACACATCACTCGCCATTTGGCAGCTAAATATGGGGGAACTTATCAGATCCACCTGATATAATGAATACACAAAATAAATGCAGAAGAAATGCAATGAATCCCAAATGAAACAGATTTACACAATGAAACAGAGAAGCCAAACTTTCTACCTAACAAATGCATCTGAAACGAAAATGAAGCAAAGCTTTTGTGCACATGTCTAATAGGTAGTCAGGAAATCAGATGCATTATTTATGCCCTTGAAAAGCCCCTCTATGCACCTAGGCAGTGAAAACTGATCACATTATTAATATTGTAATACAGGATTTATATAGCGCCAACAGGTTGTGCAGTGCTTTACAATGTGAGGCCAGACAATACAGTTACAATACAATTCAAAACAGGAGGAATCAAAGGGCCCTGCTCATTGTATATGGTATCTCCGTGCTCAGGAGAAGTAGAAGAATGTGTTTTGGGGTGTAATTGTAAGTATACTAATGCTGTGTGTGAGATATAACTTGTAAAAATTACAACTTTGTGAAATAAATCAAACATTATTTACTTTCAATCTCAAAACAACTTAAAAAACTCAGTTTCTCCAACTAATTACCTTAAACTGTCTACTTTCCAAAAATGAGTCAATTGAGGGTGTTTGTACTGTCCTGGCATTTTAGGACCTCAAGAAATGAGATAGGCAGTCGGTACATCAGGGTTGATTACATTTCAAGTAATCATCATTGTTTGTAGACTATAAGGGGGAAATTTACTAAAATAGGAGCACTTACAATCTAGTGCAGCTGTGCATGGTAGCCAATCAGCTTCTAACTTCAGCTTTGGCAATAAAACCTGGATGCTGATTGGTTTCTTTGTAGAGCTGCACCAGATTTTGCACTCTCTAGTTTTATTAATTCCCCTTTATAACTTTCACATAATAATAATATACACCTATTTGAATTATTTTTACCAAAGAAATGTAGAAGAATACATTTGGCCTAAAGTTATAAAAAAAAGATTTTATATCAGAAACTAAGAAAAACTTTTTTTTTTTTTCAGAAATGTTGGTCTTTTTCCATTTATATAGTAAAAAAAAATAGTAGAAAACAGTGGCAATTAAATAACATCAGAAGAAAACTCTATCTGTCTCAAAAATGATATAAATTAATTTAGGTAGTGTTGCATGAGTGAGTAATTGTCATTCGAAGTATCACAGTGCTGGAAACTGAAAAGAGGCATGGACAAGAGCATGGTTTGACGTGCTGATTTTTAGGTGATTAAAGACATAAGTCATATTTATTGCCTAAAATGTTCTGCATCAAGAATTAAAGTGTAGTTAATTTAGGCAGATCTATAAAAAGTTTAAAAGTTATAGTCAGCATTTACAGTACAAATGAATATTATGATTTCAATAATAGAAAATGTATAGATAAAGGAGTGATGGATCACAAAGAGAATCAATAAGGGTTCATAAAAATAAATTAAAGCAGACCTTGCCAGATCCACTTTCCTGCCACTGCCAGCTTCCAAAAAAATGTATCTGAAAAAAAAATAATGTAGAGTTCTTTAAAGAAAATTAAAACTGCTCACCTTTGGTCCTAACTTCTCACACTGGGATAACTGAAGTGCCATGAGTACACCCACCAGCCCATTATAGGAGTGAATTTCCAAGGAATTTTGAGTGCCCAGAAGGCATCAGTGAGGCATAGTGACATTGCCCATGCCTCCCAAGGGAACTGGAAGCCAGGACAGAGGTATTTTCTATCTTTTTTCACCCATTATTTTTTATACTGTTTGTAGTTTTTTTGTTGTTTGGGTGATTTGGGGGGGGGGGGGGTGTCTGGCAGGAAAGCAAACCTTCCATTTGCAATTTAGTCATATGTTATCCAATTTTAGACAAAGTCTGACTTAACATGATCCTACACAGTACAAAGCAATATTTAATTTAATGCAATGTAAAGTTTGATGCCTGAAGGAAATCACCAGGTACCGAGTATATCACGAGTGGGGAGAATTTCTTAGCTCTGTGTAGGATCTGATCATAGCTTCTTCACTCCTGCCCCAATACACAGAAGTGTTGGGCAGTTTTACAGCCACCCTGAGCTCTTCTACATAAAGGACCATGGCCTACTGCAACTTGAGCAGTGAAAGTGTAAAACCTTTGCTACGAGGCCCCCATCATACATTGTCACAACCAAACCTCTGAGGCTGAGTATGCAACTAATGCAGGGCAGATTCCCTTGGTCTGCTTTTTTCATTTTTGCAATGAAAGACTAGTTGAAATTGGATGAAATTGCCTGAAGACTGCCATGTATGTGCGGATAGAATTACTTTGCTATCTACACTGTCATGGAGGTGCTCTTCAAATATTGATCATCTGAGGATGCAAGTGACATGGTAGTCATTTTCTTGTTATTAACAACAACAGAGATGCTCTCCATAAATAATTAAAATCCTAATAAAACTAAACAAACTTTTAACCACTGTCACAATGGTGAAATGATGGGATCCCATCCTGCTAGCTACCAATCTTAACTAGAAACTGTGAGCTGTCTTTGACAGTTTAGACCAGTGATTGCGAATCTTGGCACCCCAGATGTTTTGGAACTACATTTCCCATGATGCTGAACTACACTGCAGAGTGCATTAGCATCACAGGTTTAGACACTGGGTTAGGAATGCCCAATGAGCTCGCTTTTAGCACAGAAATCTTGTCCTCCATAGACACATCCTTGATCTCCATAGACACATCCTTGTCCTCCATAGACACATATATGCGGCATGTGGGATTAAGAACCTGTTATATGGCACGAAAGAAGTTAAAAACATATCATGCATGAGAACAAGACCTAGGTATTGCCTTTCCAGATAAACAATGGTTGCAAGCTATTTACTACAACTCTAAAATCAGTAAATGCATATACTATTGGGAATTATCCCAAAAAATTCATCATAGGTGGTATCTAATGCCGGCTCATCTGGCCAAATTCTCTTATGTCGATGACAACCTATGTTGGTGAGGCTGTCAGCGAGTGGGAACCCTGCTAGATGTTCTCTGGGAATGCCCACACAAAGCTATTGGAGCAGAGTTTTCACGCTTATCTCAGATGCTACTAGATGCATAACATTACCAAACTTGGTCCTCGCTCACCTTAGCATAGGAGTATCTGATTTCCAGATTCATTACAGAGTGTTAGCTATGCAGGTACTCTTTGCAGCCAGACTATTTCTCAGGAAATAGAGAGGCAGTTTAGTTCCCAGTATTTCTGATGTCAAACTTCAGTTACATTTGACAGTGAGCTATGAATAATGTCTAGCCCTCCAATCAGACATGCTCCAACAGTTCCACAATTGATGGGATACATGGATAAGTATTCAAGTCCTTACAATACAACATATACAGCTAGCCTAACATCTGTTTCTGATGTACTGTATAGATTGCGGTTCCATTGCTCTATTGGTATGCACATACTGTTTCTTAAACACTTGTAGCCTAGGTATTATTCTAATGCACTGAATTCCAACCACACAATTTTGGTTGGATGTAACATTTCAACTTTTATTGTTTGTACTGTTTTGGATATCTCTTTTTTATTCTGCTATGTACTGCAGCTTGTAAAATTTCAATAAAAATCTATATTGGAAGGGGGATGTGGCTTGGCATCGGAGCGAGATGGTGGCTTGGCATCGGAGCGAGATGGTGGCTTGAATCAAGAGCTCCTCCATCCGGAGATCATCTAGAGCTTCTTGTCAGTGGAGAACATTTGCTTGTCCCACGAAAAAGTGACCAAAGGATGCACATTTCACAGCTGAACTACGATGGATCCTTCTGCACAGCAGAGCCGGACCATACTGGCAATGTTCCGCACCCAGCAAACTGGGTAGAAGACAGGCCGCATCCCAAGCCACGGACTACAGTGCAGCAAGACATCCGGCCAGCGTGGAACACGTCAGTGTGGTGCACACAGGTATGCAGGCTTCATACGCCTCTTCCCTACTATGCCTAGCAGACTTTCAACAGGTAGCTGCAGACATTAAAAATACTCTGTCTGCGGCTATCTCAGACCTAAAAAAACAACATTAAAGCTGTCGCGTCACTCTTAGAAGTAGTGGAGTTGGCAGCCATTACACAGGACTCAGCAATACAACAAGTGCAAAGGGTCTCGGCTGTACACGCACAACACCTTATTGAAATGCAACGACACATGGAGGACTTGGATAACAGGGGTCGCAGACGTAACTTGCTCATTAGGGGTATACCAGAAACAGTAGAAGGGCCACAATTACAACCAGTGGTCTGGGCGATATTTAACACGATTCTAGGCAGACCGCCAGATGCCCCTATTGAAATGGACAAACACGAGCACATGGTCACTTGGAACATGAAGGGGCGCATATACAAATCTTCCAGGACCTGTCTGCCATCACCCTCCAGCATAGGAGAGACTTAAGGCCCCTCTTAAATGTCTTGAGAGACAGCCATAGTGCATATCGATGGAAGTTTCCCTTCTGCTTACAAGCGACAAATGGAAATCGCACTCCCTGAAAGTCCCTGAGGATTTAAATTGTTCTGCTCTACACTGGGTATACCAGAAATCAAGTCCCAGACTGGTACAGTGCATTCCTGCAACCAGAACCCTGGATACAAGTCCATCCTGATGATACCCTCAGTCACAGAGAATCAGGCAAAGACGCAGGAGACTTTCATCAAACTCATCCAAGATGATCCGTAGAGACATGGACACAGATGAAAGCCCACAAGCATCACCATCGTCTGCCAGGCGCAAAACAGGCCACTGAACTGGGATCCACTTATATGGTGAGCAGAATCTTACGCCAGTGTTACAACTCTGAGAGCTTAACTAATCAGCAGTTTGTCTTGAACAGCTTTTACTGTGTCTATATGCCTAACCTCCTGACTATGTTATATGCTGATGTCCCCCTAATTTTAGCAAACATTCATAGCACCCACCTCACAGACTTTTGAATGACTTGACCCTCTTTGCTTGGATAATATGGGCCACCACCCTGAACCTGGTGGAACGTTCGTCATGTTTTACCTGTTGTGTTCTTTTGGACCTGGGATTCCAAATGATCCAAAATGAGTCGCAGACTAAGGGGCGGTGCTAGACCCCACAAAATGACTGCTGGGATCCCTTAACACAGGATTACAGTATGAGAACTGACAGGAATTGTGTAATTGCTACGTTGCAATGGTATTATTCTGGGAGAAGCATACCCTCATTGTACTTAGCTCACTTGGTGGCATTGTGTCACAATATGGAGCATAGGGAATGCTGTCTTATGGTAGAACCCATTAAGGAACTCTTCTTGCCCTATCCACTTACCCTTCAGCTTATACTTTAGTAGCCTTATGGAAGCCGATGTACAATCACAGACAATATGAGGGGATAAAAAGTACCAGACTTGGCAACCACTAGATTGAGAACTTACACTGCTCTAACCATTTTTCCTTCTAGGGGGTGCGGAAAGTTTTTAACGTTTTTAGAGCAGACGGAGGGATCATATGTATTTTTTACCAGTCACACAGAAGTTATAAAGTTATATGGTTTTATATTCCTGCTATAAAAAGCTTAAATAACAGTGGTCCTGAAGGTACCCTGTCCCCCTGGGCTTCTCTGCTTGATTAATGCCTGGTGAGGCTATTGTGTATTTCCTACATTTTGAAATAAGTGGAGGGCCTTGGGGATAGAGCACCACACTTGACTAGTGTACCAGCTTTTTTCTATCTGTCTGGGGGTATGTCAGGTTGACATACTGACATAGTGAATTTAAGTAGTTGGCTGCCTGTTAATTTGTTATGTTTTCAGTAAATATACCTGACTTTAACTATGCAAATTGTTCTATGGGTTCATTTTATATATTAGGGGCCCTGGATTGGCTGGGGTAGTTGAGCCCAGTGAAGCAAGCTGCAGGGGACATCGATCCTCTGTGGTATCCTAGGCCTGGAAATAAGGGAGAAGAATGATCCTCCGCATGCGAATGCATAGATGGAAAATAAGAATAGTCTCCCCTCCCCTGACCGACTCAGAGGCCTATATCTTCAGTAGTTATGAATTCAAAACGGTCACGTTAAACGTTACAATGGGAGGACACTAGGGAGACCCCTGCCCATCTTAGAGGGCGGGGCCTGACCTGGGCCTTCTCACCTTTAATCTTTAACCAAAGTTTCTTTCATTAATGTTAAATCTCAAGTTTGGAGGTCTCCAGATGGTGGAGGACCTACTTCCGTACTAGTCCTTTGGTGTCTGACCCCTCTCCCTAACCAGAGAGACAGGTACTCTTCTGAAACCTTACCGGAAATCCCCTTTTCCCCTTTTATTTTATTGTATACTATATCACCAGGTGCCTTAGCAGGCTTGAAGAAACCACCAGTATTTTGGATAGGACCTTTTGTACCTGAAGGCCTAGCCTTCACTTGTCTGTGTGGTACAGCACACCAGACCACTAAAGCTAGAAACCTACATATCTAAACGCAACGTCCTTAATCTCCCCCCCCCCTTTTTTTCTTCTTTTCCCCTCATTAAATGCAAAGGACCTCAATATCCCCGAAAAGCGGAGCAGTGTCTCAGCTGAAGCTTACCAATACAAAGCCCAAATTATTATTCTTCAAGAAACCCACTTTAGAAAAGGGTCAATCTCTCGCTTACTCAATAACCGCTTTCCCAATGCGTACCACGCAGCATGTGCAGATTCCAAAACCAAGGGAGTCTCAATATTGTTTTTGAAATCATGTAATTTCAACCTCACAGATCAAGTATTAGATCCAGAAGGCAGATTCATGTTCCTTAAGGGTACCTGGAAAGACAAACCTTTTGACTTTAGCAAATATATGTATGTGCTTCTGCAACTTACAACTTTCCAGTCAAGCCTTTTGATACTGAGGGGAGACTTTAACATGGTTCTAAATACACTTCTTGATACATCAAGTGGCACTTCCTCGCTCCCCTACACAGCTTTATGCCAGATAAAATTACAATTAGCCTCTTTGACGCTGCATGACACCTGGCGCACTCTCAACTCTCAAGGAAAATACTTTACGTTCTTTAAATCTCAGCATAACCGATATTCGAGGCTAGACCTCTTTATTGTCAGACTGACCTTCAATATCTATATGATGCGACCATAGAATGCTTAGCTATTTCGCTTAGCTATCACCACCCGACCCTACGCTTCCCTCAAAGGGAACTGTCCATGAAGATGTGGTGAATGGATGCTTCCCTTCTCACGGATCCAGGAGATCTGTCAGAGATCAGGAAAACGATACAGGAATATTTTTGTGTAAATGATACCCCAAAAGTATCCCCCATGACCCAGTGGGAAGCATATAAGTGTGTGGTGAGGGGGCACTTGATGGCACTTGCAGACAGAAAAAAAAAAAGGAACGAGAAAAAGTAGTGGAGGACCTTTCTGCTAAGATAGCTTTATTGGAAGCGAAACATAAAAGTTCACTGGCAGTTGAGGTAGCAAAGGACTTAGCTGATACTAGGGCTTTACTACTGACAGAATTATCTGTGAAGGCAAGGCGACGACAAATGCTATCACAAAAGCTGTTCTATGAACAGACCAATAAGCCGGGTAGGCTTTTGGCAAGATTCACACAACAGCGTACACTGGCACACATATTACATCATATTACAGATGCCTCAGGATGGAACCAAACACTCTAAAAATTAGCACATAGCACAGCAATTTAACAAATTTTATAGCAAACTATACAACCTCAGGGTAGGGAAGGCGGACCCCGCTGAAGATAGCACACACAAAAGCTTAATCCAAGAATTCCTACACCAATACAGCCCCAAAGCTCTCTCTATGGATGACTGAAAGGAACTAGAAGCACCCTTAGCTCTAAAAGAATGGG
This sequence comes from Glandirana rugosa, assembly GCA_018402905.1. Lineage (NCBI taxonomy): Eukaryota > Metazoa > Chordata > Amphibia > Anura > Ranidae > Glandirana > Glandirana rugosa. The sequence goes on from BLSH010000142.1 coordinate 45,868, forward strand.
AGGCATTGAAAGTCACAAAGCCTGGATCCAGATGGCTTCCCAGCACAATATTATAGGAGTTTATCGGACCTTCTGGCCCGGGATTTTTTAAAGCCTTTAATACTTTCTCCACTACCCCTGCCCATCGACTACCCTATTAGAAGCTTATATCTCTGTGATCTCCAAGGAAGACAAGGACCCTGACAATGTTGCTAACTATAGGCCAATATACCTACTAAATGTGAATGTCAAATTATTTTCCAAAATTCTGGCTACTAGACTCTCATACCATGTTCCGGCGTGGATTGGACTAGGTCAGGTTGGGTTTATCCCGGGTAGAGGCCAGGGATAACACAACCAAAGCCCTGAATTTACACCATTGGCTCATTACCAACCACCGGGAGGGTTTCTGTTCAGCAATGGATGCGGAGAAGGCGTTTCATTGCTTGGCCTGGGACTATATGGAAGCCGTATTAAGAGCACAGGGATTAGATGCCAGGAGATTAGATGCCAGGATACGGGCCTTCATTGGTGCCTTATATACCAATCCGATCGCTAAAGTGAAAGTCAACGGCTGTCTATCAAATGCCTTCTCCATACACAAAGGGACGAGGCAGGGATGCCCACTATCCCCCCTCCTTTATATTCTTACACTAGAACCCCTTCTCCACTGTATTAGGGCCAATTCAGATATAAAAGGTATTGAGATAGGGAACAAAGAATTCAAGACAGCCGCATTTGCAGACAATATACTGCTTTTTCTTTCCTTGCCATTAACATCCCTGCCCACACTTATGTCAATCTTAGAAAAGTTCAAGCAAATCTCAAACCTGCAAATAAGCCTTTGCTCTAAATGTCTCCTTGCCATCAAAATCGGTAAGACAATGCCAATCCAACCTTCCATTTACATGGAAAACGGAAGCCATCGCATACTTAGGTATACAATTACCAGGAAATTATCAGATTTGTATGAAAAAAAAATTCTATCAGAATTGGATATCATACAAAAGGATCTTAAATGATGGGACGCACCTACTATCTCCTGGTTCGGGTGGGCTTCTATCATAAAAATGAACATTCTCCCACGAATACTTTATAAAATGCAAACTTTGCCAATTCATTTAACACCTTCCTTTTTTGCGACGTATAAAAAGATCTGTAGAACTTTTATATGAGGATGCGGGCCAGCATGAATTGGATGGACAAAATTGGTACTACCAAAATCGGGAGGGGGAATAGGCCTTCCAGATCTTCAACATTACTTCTGGGCAATGCACTTAAACAGAATAGTAGATTGGAAGACCCACGCTACAAGGGATATGTAAACCTAGAACACCTTATCACTGGCATGGATTTAGGATGGGTACCCTGGTTCCCGACAGAAAATATTCCACATGATCTAGAGTCACACCCTATGATAGGAGCTACATTACAGGCCTTTCACAGGGTCTGCAAAACACATGCGTCTTCCAATAAGCTGCGTCCAATTACCCCTGTCAAAGGCAACCCAGCCTTTCCTCCGGGGATCAACAAAAACTTTCTGGCTGCAGAGTGGCTTTATGCGGAGATACAAGCTAGACAATTCTACCTAAGAGACAGGTTCAAGTGCCAAAGAGAGCTAGCGGAAATATCTAAAACAGGTTCATTCCCCTTTTGGAGCTTGTACAACTGAAGCATTTTCTAGATAACCCTTCAAACAGAGAAAACCTAATCAGACCCCCCCCCCCACGGTTTTCGAGTCTCTGTGCTCTGAGTCGGCCCCCCAGAATCATGTGGTCTTGAAGCTGTATGCCTCAATGTTTAAGAATCCACACACCCTTTTGCGTTCAGAACATTCTGGGAAAAGGCCCTGGAAACAGACATTGACAAAGCTAGATGGGATCGCATTTATTTGTACTTACACAAGGGATCGCTAAACATAAATACCCAAGAAAATGGTTACAAACTGAAAGCAAGATGGTATAGAACACCTGCCTTACTCCACAAATTCATGCTGTCAATCTCCAACACCTGCTGGAGATGTGAGAGAGAGACTGGTACATTCTTACATATTTGGTGGCACTGCCCATTAATCCAACCATATTGGAGCAAAGTTCATGACATGATAACGAAGATCATGACACTCCCGGTTGAATTCAACTCAGCACAATTCTTACTGCATTTCTCTAAAATACCCAAAAAAGATATTTTAAATTGGTAACTAGAGTTGAGCGAACACCTGGATGTTCGGGTTCGGAGGGTCCGTACGAACTTTGGGAAAAAGTCCGGGTTCGGCACTGAACGTTGCCCGAACCCCATTGAAATCAATGGGGACCCGAACTTTTAGGCACAAAAATGGCTGTAACAATGTCCTGGCAAGTGCTAGAGGGTTGCAAAAGGAAGTAAAATGGGGGTAAGAGTAGGGCAAGGGCCCTACAAAAAAATGGGGATAGGGAAAATAAATTAAAATCAAATAAAAAAATGGGAAGGGGGGTGGATGTGGAGTAGGAGCCCAGAGGTTGACTAGGCCGTGACCATGGCAGTGTAGGTGGAAGTGGAGGTGGTCGAGGAGGAGAAGGAGGTAGCCAACATGGTATTTTTTTTTTGTTTGTTTATAATTGGGGTAGCCCCCAAAATATTGAGGCCTATTCAAAAAAACAAGTATATGAATGGCTGTGTGAGTCCGGTCTAAATGTTTATTCTGCACAAGGTACAGACAAGTCTTGTGGGATCCATGCCTGATTAATTTTAATAAAGGTTAGCTTGTCCACGTTGGCTGTGGACAAACGGCTCCGCTTGCCTGTGATAACGCCCCCTGCCTGCTAAACACACGTTCCGACAATACACTGGCTGCAGGGCAGGCCAGCACCACCAAGGCATAAACGGCAAGCTCAGGCCATGTGGCCAATTTGGAGACCCAGAAGTTGAATGAGGCAGACCCATCAGTCAGTACGTGTAGGCGTGTGCACACATACTCTTGCACCATGTTGTTGAAATGCTGCCTCCTGCTAAGACGTTGTCTATCGGCTGGTGGTGCTGTTTGTTGTGGCGGGCTGCTGACAAAGCTTTGCCACATTTCGGCCATGCTAACCCTGCCTTCTGAGGTGCTGACGGTGGCACAGCTGCGTTGGTGGCCTCTTCCTCCTCCTCCTCTGCCTTCGCCTTGTGCTTCCGCTGAGCCCCCGGTGTCATTTGGGAATGCCCTCAGTAGCGCCTCTACCAGTGTGCG
>BLSH010000142.1:79967-105092 GCA_018402905.1 Glandirana rugosa
AATACCCACTGGCATAAGAATAAGGATTCAGTGTCGTCCGTCTCCATGACCTTGTTTAAGTGGTCCCAGTAAACCCGTAGTCAGACACATTCGCGTCTCGCGTCCTCCAACAGGTGACCGGATTAAACCTGAGACTATAACTCTGTGAACACTTCTTCACACTTTGTACGGTCTGTAAAGTTTTTTTTTACGTTTTGTTGGAGAATGTGTTCCCTTACGAGGAAGTACCCATACCGTCTCTTACCGATGTCTATAGAAAGTAAAACTCCCGTTGGTCACCTCCGAGCAGGTATTCCCGACCCCCCGATGCGGGGTGGTTTTTTTATTCATTCTTTATTTTTATTTTTACTTGATATTAATAATTGGTTGTCGGTCGTGTCGATCTATCTTTGATCTTTCTTTTTTTTGGAAACCTTAAAGAGAGATCGACACGAAGACAACGAAGCTGTGCTGGCTGTTGGTTAATAATTATAGTTCATTTTTATTTTTATTTCTTACTTATTTTTTTGGTGGGGCGTAGCCCCCCAGCCCTTATGGACGAGCCTCCACTGGTTGCCCTCAAAATGAAAGATATCTGTAGCCATTCTCTGCCATACCCATGAAGGAGCATTCCCTTGTGTAAGAGGTTGTTTTGCATTTTTTTTTGAAATGTCTGGCATGTTTCACACTTCTTCACAAGTGTCTCAATATCAGAGTCCAAATTAGGCCAGTGGACAACCTCCTGCGCTCTGCGCTTACACAGACTGATGCCCAAATGACCCTGGTGAATTTGTTCCAGTACCTCTGCCTGCTGTGACTTAGGAATAAGAATACGGTCACCCATAAATATGATATCCGTATGAATGTATATCTTTCACAGGCCAGAATCCCTATAGTTAAGGACACAGCTTCTTTAGTTTTTCTGGCCAATCATTGAACATGACCCGAGTTAGTTTTTCTAGGATGTACATCCGATATTGGCATGTTCACTAGTACTGTATGTACCTGTTCTTCCAAGTCTGGTTCATCCCGTGCTTCATGTCCTTCTGGAAACACCCTGGACAGGGTATTTACCATTGGAATTTCCTTTCCAGGCTTATACTTCACTATGAGATCATACTAGTGTAATTTCATAATCATCCGCTGCAAGCGCGGAGGTGTAGAAGCTAGCGGGTTCCGTAGGATGTACTCCAATGGCTTGTGGTCCGTTTCCGCAACTACCGGGCGACCATATATGTATTGGTGAAATTTATCATATCCATTTACAATGGCCAGCATAATTGGCTTGCATTGTGGTCGTGAAGCATATGCCACAGGATGTCCTTGCTGTGTCAGTACAGCACCTAAGCCAAACTGGGATGCATCCACTTGAAGTACAGTTCACGTCAAAATATTTCAGTATTGGCCCTGGATATTTAGCAATCGTTTTTTTCACTTTGTCAAAAGGCTTTTCCATATTTGCATCCCAACACCAAATATCATCCTTCTGTAGCAGTGCACATAGTGGTGCTATCTGTTGAGCAAGGCCCTAAGAGAATTTGGATAGATAGTTGAAAATGCCCAGGGATGTCTCCAGCTCCTTTCTGGAGATTGGGGCCTTCATGTTAAGAACTGCTGTAATCTTCTTTGGATCAGGCTTCAAGCCATCTTTGGTTAGTAGGTGTCCAAAATATGTAACCTCTTCTACCCCAGTTTGCATTTTGTTTGTATTGAGTTTAAGATTTTTCTCACGACACTGATTGAGCAAAGCAGTAAGGTTTTTGTCATGTTCCATTTGATCCTTTCCATAGACCAACAAATCATCAACTATTACTTCCACACCCTGTAGACCAGCAATCAATTCATGTGATTTCTTTTGAAATATCTCCTGTGTAGATGCTCTCCAGTCCATCATGAATGCCGCTGCCAGACTCATCCACCTTACAAACCGTTCAATATCTGCCACCCCCCTCTGTCAATCCCTCCATTGGCTGCCACTCGCCCAACTAATTAAATTCAAAATACTAACAATCAGCTACAAAGCCATCCACAACTCTGCTCCCAGCTACATCACCAACCTTGTCTCAAAATACCAACCTAACTGTCCTCTTCGCTCCTCCCAAGACCTCCTGCTCTCCAGCTCCCTCATCACCTCCTCTCATACTTGCCTCCAAGACTTCTCCCGAGCCTCTCCCATCCTCTGGAACTCCCTATCCCAATCAGTCAAAATGTCCCCAAATCTATCCACCTTCAAGCGATCCCTGAAAACTTTTCTCTTCAGGGAAGCCTATCCTGCCACCACCTAACAACTACACTCCTTATTTTCAATCAGCTCATCCCCCGCAATTTACTGCCCTTCGTATCATTCAACCCTCCCTCTTAGATTGTAAGCACTAACGAGCAGGGCCCTCTGATTCCTCCTGTATTGAATTGTATTGTAATTGTACTGTCTGCCCTAATATTGTAAAGTGCTGCGCAAACTGTCTGCGCTATATAAATCCTGTATAATAATAATAATGCCAAAAGGTGCCCTTGTGACGCGCCATCGACCCAAAGGGGAGTTGAAAGTGGTCAAGTAACTGCTGGCTTCATCAAGACGCAATTGCCAGTAACCAGACTGATCTAGTACACTAAATACTGTTGCTCATACTAGCTTGTGCGCTATATCCTCTGTGGTGGGTATGTTGTAGTCTTCTCTCATTATTACTTTGTTCAAATCACGTGGGTCAATGCATATATGAATTGCTCCTGTGTTCTTCTTCTCCACCACAACCATAGCACTGACCCATTCTGATGGTTCTGTGACCTTTTTTACTACTTCCAGCTTCTCCGTCCTAGTGGGTTCTTGTCTGACTTTATCCACAAGAGTTAAAGGTATTTTCCTTGGGGCGTGAATGACAGACTGAGCACCCTCTTTTATACAAATGTAGCTTATACCCGGGAGGCACCTGGGGCCCTTGAATAGATCACAATACTCATGTTTAATGTCAGACCTCTGTGCCCATCATCCACAGTCATTATGATCTTCACAAGTCCAATCTCTTTACTTGTTTTAAGAGCTAGTACAGCTGGGGCTTGTGTTTCTATCACAAACAATTGTAAAACCTTTTCAGATCCCTTGTAAGAACATTTAGCATTACAGCAACCCATTACTTTCAGCTTTTCATCCCCATATCTCATTAGTTTTGGTAGGTCCTGAGTCTCTAAGGGGGATTCATTCCTGAGGTGTTCCAGGTATACGTGGCTTGGCACACAATTGACTTGTGCTCCTGTATCTATTTAGAATGTGACTAGAGTTTCGTTAGCCCCTATCTGTAATGTTACAGTCGCTTCATCTGCAGACTGATGTGTTTTCTGTACTGCTGCAAGATATATTGGAATGCAGTCTGAGTCTGACCCTGCATTGTCATCATTGTCCTCTATGGCGCACACAGACTGTGTTTTTGATCTTCCGGTTTGTGAGGACAGATTACATACCCTGGTGAAATGTCCTCTTTTCTTGCATTTATTGCATATCTGCCCCTGCCCCAGCTTTCTGAATGGACATTCAGTGCTGCTGGAGGGTTCCTAATGAATCATAGAGTGTGCTTGGCCACAGACTCGGTTGATAGGCTCACGTTTATAAAAATGAATCAGTTCTGGATCAGCAGCTTTCAAGCCCCTGATGCTGATGCAACTGATTGAATTTGCTAGGGAATCTGGGATCCTTTAAAGCCTATGCTGCCTATCCTATTCCTCCTGTCCTGAATCCTAATGATGCTGGACTCCAACAATATTTTGTGTTTAGGGCACTGCTTACACCCAAGGCCCAATTTTTCTGCACCTGTTTTACAGGGGCACGTCATTACAATTTTTGAAATAATTTTTAACTGCAGGGCCCATTCCTGTGCCCAACAAGAGTAACTGTGAGGGGTTACAGTGTTCTGCCAGCACCAACAGCCAAGGCCCAATTTTTCTGCACCTGTTTAACTGGGGCATGTCATTACAATTTTTAAAATAAATTACAACTGCAGGGCCCGTTCCTGTGCCCAACAACAGTAACTACGAGGGGTTACAGTGTTCTTCCACCACCACCAACACCCAAGGCCCAATTTTTCTGCACCTGTTTGACTGGGGAATGTCATTACAATTTTATAGAGTGCAGTCCCCATAGTATATATACTGTAATACAATTCAGACTACATGCTGCAGTCAGTGTAGTATCTACAGTATATATATAACACAGTATATGTGGTTAAGAGGAACCCCACACCAAAATGTTAACAAAAAGGCCCTGGTTTGGATCTTGGGGGGGACCCCCATGGTAATTTTTTCAGTGAATTTTGATCTATATTGCTGGGAGCTGGCAATACATTACAGCCGTGAGTGATTTTAGATGATCATTTTTACTTTACAAATGTCACTTTGCGGTGGCACTGTTCTAAACATCACACAGATGCGCCACTTCACAGGCAGACTAAGGAAACTCACCAGGCATGATATTTAAAGGAATATTTAATTTTTTTTCACTTCTTTTGGCATTGATACATGTCCCCTAGGGCAGTACCCCAGACAACGTACACTTTTTATGGCAATAAAAAGGCAAAAAAGCCTTTAAAATGAGCACTTTTAATTTTTCCTGTTCGAGTACCATTGATTTTAATAGGGTTTGCGTATCCGAACAAACGTATTGCCCGTTGTTCTGATGCGAACCAAACCGGGGGGTTGTTCGGCTCATCCCTATAAGCCACATAAATAAAAGGGAAGGTTCAGAGCAGCTCTCACTTCTACACGGGACTTCAGAGGAAGGACTGCTGCCCCTTGTAGTCTTACTGAAGCACATGGTTCCCTCCTGGGTCACCCTGGTGGAATTCTCCCTGGAACTAGGACTCTACCAGGGCTACCTGCAAAGGTATGCCTGGGCAGCCAAGAGAGTTAGGAGGGATCTGTGAACGTTATTTATGAGATTCTTTCACTATGAGAGCTTCAGTAATGCATTTTAACTGTTCTAAGCCTAATCTGAAATTATTCAAAGGGATGCATGGTGGTACATGGCATACCAGAAGAACAGGGCCTGTAAGGCACACAAGGGATGGAAGAAAATGGCCATCAGTGAAGAAGTCAGAGGAAGAGATTGTGTGGGGAGAATGTATAACAGCTGGTCAACAGAGCATGGTACCTGCTGTATGTGAGAGGTCCTCTAGTAGTGAGTGGGTCAGTGTTATGACTCCCTCCCTAGCAGTCGATTCCCCAAAAGTATCTGGGACTGAACCCGCAGTACAGAGACCCCGTGTAGCTACCCACATGGCATGGGGAGTTAGTGCACACATGAGGTCCACCCTAATGCAAGGCGGACCCCACTCTGTAACTAGGAGTCAAGTGGCAGAGATATATTGGACTGGTGGAGAGGGCATAGGCTCAGCAATGTCCCTCCTAAATGTGACATTCATCTAGCAAGGGTTTGTAGAATCATGGGATGGTCCATTTTACAGAGAGACTTTGTACAGCACACCAGGCATGCTGATAAGGCAATACAACCAGTTCTCCTATACTAAGCCCGGGCCCCATCAGTTCAAAAGCGAGGCCTGGGCAACTGCTGAGCAGGAGGGGTACTGTCTAGAGTTGAGCAAACCCGGACTGTAAAGTTCGGGTCCGTACCGAACTTTGGGGTGTCCGGGACCCGGACCCGAATCCGGACTTTTCAAAAAAAGTCTGGGTTCGGGTCCGGGGTTCTTGTATTTTATTCCACGTGTTGAACAGCTGCCAAGGGCAGCCAAACAACAAGTGTTTCACTGGTTTTCCCTGAGAAACAATCACAGCCATGCCTACTAATGGCATGGCTGTGATTGGCCAGTGCACCATGTGACCCAGCCTCTATATGGGGCTGGAGTCACTGTGCTGCATGTCATATGCTCTCAGGATAGTTAAGGGAGAGGATGCTGCTGGCTCTGTGAGGGACAGATTGAAGAACATTTCATCCTGCATTACTGAATGATCTGATTGTGGACTAGAGAGAGATACTAGTACTGCTGCTTTGAGTGACAGATTGCAGACCTCCTCCTGCTGCATAGTACGATCTGACTGGACTAGGTAGAGTCTGTTGCTTTAAGGGAAAAATTATTCTTCTAAAATCATCTACAACTTGTACAGGGAAAGGTTCCAGCTGTTACTTTAAGGGAAAGATTATTGTTCTAAAATCATATGCAAGCTCCATTCACTAAGTGTATTCTAGCCGCATAGAGCCATATTAGTGTTATAAAATCTTGTCCAAGCTCCATTCACTAAGTGTATTGTAGCCGCATAGAGCCTTATTAGTGTTATAAAATCATGTCCAAGCTCCATTTACTAAGTGTATTGTAGCTGCATAGAGCCTTATTAGTGTTATAAAATCATGTCCAAGCTCCATTCTCTATCACTAAGTGTATTGTAGCCACATAGAGCCTTATTAGTGTTATAAAATCATGTCCAAGCTCGATTTACTAAGTGTATTGTAGCCGCATAGAGCCTTATTAGTGTTATAAAATCATGTCCAAGCTCCATTCACTAAGTGTATTGTAGCCGCATAGAGCCTTATTAGTGTTATAAAATCATGTCCAAGCGCCATTCACTAAGTGTATTGTAGCCACATAGAGCCTTATTAGTGTTATAAAATCAATGATTTTATAACACTAATAAGGCTCTATGCGGCTACAATACACTTAGTGAATGGCGCTTGGACATGATTTTATAACACTAATAAGGCTCTATGCGGCTACAATACACTTAGTGAATGGAGCTTGGACATGATCTTACAACACTAATATGGCTCTATGCGGCTCGAATAAACTTTGCCTATACAACTTGGAGATGATTTTAGAACAATAATCTTTCCCTTAAAGCAACAGCTTTAAACTTTCCCTGTACAACTTGGAGATGATTTCTTGCACAAAAATAAAAAAAACAGTGTTGGCTACCTCCTCCTCCTCCACCACCACTTTCACCGCCTCCTCAACCGCCAACTCCACATCCACCTCCATTTTTGATTTTTTAATGTGATTTTAGTTTAAAAATTATTTTAAGTTATTTCCCTATCCCCATTTCTTTGTAGGGCACTTGTCCAACTCTTACCCCCATTTTCCTTCCTTTTGCTTTGTTACAGCCATTTTTACAGTCCATACAGGACTTTGTTACAGCCATTTTTTGTGCCTAAAAGTTTGGGTCCCCATTGATTTCAATGGGGTTCGGGGTCCGGGTCAAAGTTCGGGTCAAGTCCGGACCTGAACTCGGACTTTGTCCTGAAGTTCGGCCGAACCTGCCGAACCCGGACTTCAAGAGGTTCGATCAACTCTAGTACTGTCTTATTGCAGACACCAATGCTCTTCTGCCTTCTGTAGCATTGCCAGGTTCTTCTCCTCTTTCTCCCTCCGGCTGCACTGCAGGGGAATTGGTCCTGGCACATATGCCCCTTCCATTTTCTGTCCAGACCCCCTTGTGCCCCTTTCCCCCACATCACTTTTAGCTGTATGAGGCACAGTGAATTCTAATAGCAGCCCTGCATCACACTACTGCATAGAGTAAAGAGCTCATCTCTAGGCTGGAGTTCTCCCTTAACGTAAATTTTCACGTGAACACGGCCTGCCTGGTCAATGGCATTGATGAGTGAGCACATGAGAGGAGAGGTACATGTGCAAGGTGAGGAGACCTGCCCACATGTGGAATGCAGGAACCCATAGCAACCAGGTAATCTCTAAGAAAGTTTAATGTGTCAAAGTGCCAGTTCTTCTGGCCTCAATTTTCAATACGCAGAGCTGCTACTATACACCCAGAAGCGTGAATTAACTGAAGATACAAGAGGCAACAGAAAATTGCAAAGACTCAAAAATGTAAAAGTGTCCATGTGCTTTTGACTGCTAGACATAGCTCAAGTGTTAATTTTGGCATCAAATTTCATTTTAGTTATAGTTTTTTGACTAAAATGCCATTTTAGTTTTAGTCCCATTTTAGTCATCTGCAAGTGTTTTCGTTTTAGTCATAGTCTGACTAAAATACCATTTTAGTTTTAGTCCCATTTCAGTCATCGTATTTTAGTTAACTAAAATCTCCAGTACATTTTAGTCGAATAAAATAATTTTAGTCAACTAAAATCAAATGTGTTTAGTTAAATTGTAATGCATTATTTAAGCATTTCTATAGAATTTCCACACTCATTATATACTCCTGGGGTAAAGAAAATCTAATATCATGTTATTTATGGTATTAAGGTTTGAACAAACTCACAGATACAGATTTAGCCACTCTGGATGGTCTGAGGAGGCCTGTAATGCTGCACAGTGCTCTGGATGGTGGTCCAAGGAGGACTGTAATGCTGCACAGTGCTCTGGATGGTGGTCCAAGGAGGCCTGTAATGCTGCAGCGTGCTCTGGATGGTGGCCTGAGGAGGCCTGTAATGCTGCAGAGTGCTCTGGATGGTGGTCTCAGGTCTGAGGGATGGCCTAATGCACAGTACTCTGGATGGTGGTCCAAGGAGGCCTGTAATGCTGCACAGTGCTCTGGATGGTGGTCTGAGGAGGCCTGTAATGCTGCAGAGTACTGGATGGTGGTCTCAGGTCTGAGGGATGGCCTAATGCACAGTGCTCTGGATGCCGCCATGCCGGTGGTCACTGGTCAGAGGCCTGTAATGCTGCATAGTGCTGGATGGTGGTCTCAGGTCTGAGGGATAAGTGCTGCTCTGGTCTCTGGCAGTCATCATGGTGCACACAGTCGCTTCAACTGGCTTGCTTGCTGGGAGCTGAAGCAGGCGGAGCTCCGTGAAAACCGAAAGTTAGTTCACAACGGTAAACGTCCCTGCTTCACATTTTAGTTTAGTATTTAGTTCATTAATGAAAATGGATTTGATTTTCATCATGCTTTTCCTCAGTGGACAAAAATGTGCTGTACTTTTAGTTTAGCTTTCGTCACTGTAAAAATGCTGCTGATGAAAACTTTGATGAATACGTTTTGTTGACGAAATTAACACTGCATAGCTCCCAACTGTGTCTGACTTTGAGGGACTGTCCCTTATTTGGAACAAAGTCCCTCTGTCCCTCTTTCCTCCTCATTCGTCCCTCATTGTGGCCTAATCTATATAGTTTTATATAAAATTAACTTTTTATCTTTCAAACAGTGTTTCCCAGTGCTAAACCTTTCATCCAATTTCTAAATTGCTGGATGTGTAAATTTCAAAAGCCATAGGAATAGTAGTGGTAAAAAAAGCACTGGTAGGTATATCTAATCATTTTTTTAATCTCCTTTAAGGGGCCTGGCAGGGGGTGTGTCCTATGCCTACATACTTTTGCTAATAGGCATTCCTTGTTCTCAAAAAGTTGGGAGGTATGCTGTTAGAGGTATAGGGGTACGTAAAAAAAACACTCCTCCCCATGCTGCTTTATAACACTGATACAGCCAAGAGCGTTGAGTATTTTCTCCAGTTATCCTATAGATGTTTTTTACTGGCACTTTCAGAAACACCAGTATTAGATATAAAAAACATGGCTTCTATCAGAAAGGACTTAAAGCGGTAGTAAACCACTGTGTGTGTGTGTTTTTTTTTTTTTTTTGCAGGCTGCAAAGTAAAGCCATAATGTGCTAGTATGCATCACATACTGGCACATTATGTGAAACTTACCTGAAACAAAGCCCTCCAGCTGTCACCTATAAGAGGGCTTCCATCGTCACCCGCTCTTATTTCCGGGTTCGCAAACTCTGGCTGTGTGAATGGCCAGAGCCATGATGTCACGCATTCGCGCGGGAGACGCCCCTTACGGGCCGTTCCTTCAGAGTGCATGCACCAGTGATATCATTGGCTGTATGCAATGTAAATATCTCCAAAATGGCGCACGTTTAGGAGATATTTACAGTACCTATAGGTAAGCATTATTATAGGATTGCCCAGAGCTGGGACAAGGTCATTTAGAGTGCAGGGTAAACATGTCAAACTGCACCCCCCCCCCAAGATGTGCTTACCCCCAAAGCATAAATCCCCCCTCCTCCCAGTACTAATCTGCTCCCTTGCTGAAATCCCCCCTTTCAGCACAAATCTTTGCCTCCCCATCCCCCAAATCCCCCCAGCTCAAATGACCCCCCCCCCCAAAAAAAAACTCACCCCTCCTAGTACAAATGCTCTACAACTAAAATGTCCCCTCCTAGTACACATCACCCCTTCCAAGACAAATCTCCCTAGATCACCACTCTTTGCACCCCCCATATTTCCCCTCCTAGAACAATACTTACCCCCTGCTGTCACCCAAATCCCCCCTTCCAACACAGATCCTCTCCCCCTCCCATTCTCCTTGTGGTACCCCCCACCTCACATGATGCCACAGTGCCCAGGGCAGCCGCTCCCCCTGCCCACCCTTTGTCCTGGCCCTGGGCTTGCCTATAGGCAAAAGTCAGAGATAGGAATTAACTTCCACTTTAACCGGTAAGTTCACCGTTAGAAGCATGTTACACCCATATTTAGGGTGTAACATGCTCCTATTCACCCACCTCCCACTGCCAGCACTCCCCGCTCTGTGACAGAGGGTGGGAGAACCTCTTCCTGCACCTGCTGTGACTTTTTGAACACTGTGCAGCTGTGTGGATGGAGCCCTGTTTTTGGTGCATGAATGAACTTCAAGTACAGTTGGCCACTGCAGCAGACAGCTTGTAGATTTCAATGAACTGTGAGGGTGCCGGTGTGCCTCTGTCAGTCTGAGCTCTGTTGTACAGGGACTACAAGAGGCTGATACTAAGTCAAACTCAGGTACTTACACTGCTTGTATTTAAGAATAATATATGAACGAACAGAATTGCATTCAATTTTATCTTTTATATCTGTCTGGAGTTCAGCTTAAAGCTTGATTCATACCTATAGAGGTGCAACTGAGCGCACATCTTTCCATGCATTTTCAGGAAATTCCAGTGTTTTTCGTGTACGGAAGATCATTCATTCTAATGGGCTGCCCTACATGCAAGAAATCCAGAAAAGTGTGACTTTTACAAAAACAGGCCGCATCAAGTCACCATGCCGTGTGGCCAGGGCCGGCCCTACCATGGGTCCCAGTGGGCCCATGGGACCCAGGCAGCACTTTGAGAGGGGCAGCAAATTGAAATATGGCCACCTCTCCTCTTATATTTACCCAGAAAATTGACAACCAAGATTTTTTTTTCCAGTAGTTTTGTGTGTCATTATGACAACTACCCCTGGGCCCCTCCGCCTGCCCCTATACTACCCTAGCCCAACCCTATACTGCCCTAGCCTGTCTATATACTACCCCAGCCTGCCCCTATACTGCCCTAGCCTGCCCCTATACTGCCTTAGCCTGCCCATATACTGCCCTAGCCTGTCTATATACTACCCTAACCTGCCCCTATACCACCCTAGCCTGTCCATATACCACCCTAGCCTGTCTATATACTCCCCTATCCCACCCCTTGGAATTGAACATAATGGTATGTCATAGAATTTTGCATATAGACAAGGTGCTGTTGCATGTAAATCTGACTGCCTGATAAATTTAATTTTAGTTTTAATTATCATGATATAAAATAATGGATGTGGGAGTCGTTTGGTGGCATGATTTTTTCTTTTGGTGGGGGGGGGGGGGGGGTGGTCGTGGCAACATGTCATTCTTGGACCCAGGCAGCACAATGTCTTGGGCCAGCCCTGCGTGTGGCATAGCTGAAAATGCCCACATTTGCAGATGCATGGGATATACATTACCAATTAACGTCTGCTGAAGCAGTGGTTCTCAACCCTGTCCTCAAGTACCCCCAGCAGGCCATGTTTTCAGGTTTTCCTTTATCTTGCACAGGTGCTTTAAATCAGAGTCAATGGCTTGATATTTTGTACAGCTATTTTATTTAAGGCCCCTTTCACACGGAAATTCCTTTCAGGTCCGCCTGTCCGTTTTTCAGGCGGACCTGAACGGATGCTCCATGCAGCTCTATGGAGCGGTGGATGTCAACGGAGACATGTCTGCTGACATCTGCTGCTCCAATCCGATCCTGTCCATGAAATCCAGATGGATGTAAACCCAATCTTCCATTCGTCTGTAGAATCGGATTGGAGCGGATCGGATGAAAATGGACAGGCAGATCGTTTTCATCCGATCTTCATAGAGGAGAGCGGAACTCTGACAGATCTGTCTCAGCACAGTGGGCAGAGACTGATCTGTCATCCACCTGCTCAGTGGGGATCAGCGGATCGATCCCTGCTGAGCAGAGCGGACTCCGTAAACGGATACGGCCGTGTGAAAGGGGCCTAAGAGAAATTCCCAAAACATGGCCTGTTGGGGGTACTTGAGGACAGGGTTAAGAACCACTGTGCTAAAGGAGTGGATTACTGTGTGTGCCAGGAAAGTGCGTGATTTTCCTGATACATAAAGGTCTAAACCTAGTGTATGTAAAACCAAAAAAAGAACGCCCCTTGCTTGTGTCCTTTTGGTCTGTTAAATATATTATTGAAAGTGTTTTGTCATATTTATTAGATAAACACCTGTCAATCATGTGAGAAATTCAGAGCTGTCCATTGTTCTCTGCACTTCCTGTGTTATCTCAAGGAGTCGTATTAGCCCTCCTTGTCCTTATCTTGGATTACAGAAGAAGTAGTGTTTGTGTTGTGTGAGGAGAGTGGGAAGGACTGAGACGTTCAGCAAAAGGCACCTGTCAGGGCTGACACCTTCCTGGCAAAGCAAGATGTATTTTATTGTAATTTTCTGTACTTGCAGAGTCTTGCAGAGTAAATGCAGATTGTTTTGCTATCGAGCATGACCCCTGCCTAGGCCTTCTTTCTTCATTTGATGAGTGAGAATTGCCCGAACTTACGAGAAACCTGTTACATTCTTACTTTGAGGAAAATGCAAACAGTACAGTTTGCTGTGAAGTTAAATAAACAGAAGTAGGAGGCTCTGCTCCTTGTTGACACTTACCTGAATAGCATTACTCGGTGATCCTACTCAGCAGATCAGGAATTGGTGAAAAGGAAGAAAGATGGGGGCAATTGTCATAGCTTTTTTTATAATAATTTCCTCTCTCTGGACAACAGCTTTTAAAGGTAAGACCTATCTGCTGAATTTTTCAAGAAAAAATTGTGAAAGTGATGTCATTTAAATGTGATGGGGGAAATGAATGCAGGACAGAGTGAATTGTGATAGGGTAACTCATGGCATTGATGGGGTGAATATTATTTTCCTGGTAGAGGTGATCTGTGTTCAAGGGAGAGGTCTGCAATTAGGGGGGGTACATTTTTACACACTGTGGATTGCAGTGACAGGGGAAAATATGAAATGGGGGTGACAGTGGGGACTGAGGAATTGCAGTAATAGTGGGGACGATGGAGTAGTGACGGCAGCAGGGATGTGAAGTGGTGATGGTAGTGAAACACGGAGCAGCAGTGGCAATGGAGAATGTGGAATAGGTGGTGATAGTGGGGATTGTGGAGCAGCAGTGACAGAGGGGATTTGATAGAGCAAAGACACAAAAACAAGAGGGGCGCACCGACCTTGTGCAATACCATTAAACCGTTTATTAAAAACATAAAGATAAAATCCATATACTCACAAACAGAGCTGATAATAAAGCTTTAAGACTCCAGAACAGGACCTCAGCAGAGGGACTGGACATTGTCCATATGGCTCTGCTGAGGTCCTGTTCTGGAGTCTTAAAGCTTTATTATCAGCTCCGTTTATGAGTATATGGATTTTATCTTTATGTTTTTAATAAACTGTTTAATGGTATTGCACAAGGTCGGTGCGCCCCTCTTGTTTTTGTATCTTTCCTTTAGTGTATCTGGATTCCCATGATCCTGAAGAGGGCAGCAAGACCTATTTGTGTCAACTAGTACCATCTCCATTGTGACTTTACATTGAAAAGTGCCCCTGCAATACTGTGTGTCATCGGATAGAGGTTCTTTGAGCGCAGGAGATTATTGGTTTTAGAGGGGCTTTGATGCCAGGGCAGTTGTAAGTTTTGGAGCAGCAGTGGCAGAAGGGATTGTGAAGCACTGGTGACAACATTACCGGGTCAGGCTCATCCCACGCCCAGGGCAAGGATGCAAAATTGAGCCCTCCCTGCCATATTATTAATACATGCCGTAGAATGGGTGTACTGCCCTGCATCCATTTTATGCCCCTTTGCTTTCACTGCACCTAGGGCAACTTCCCCTCCTGCCCACCCCTTGTCCCGGCCCTGGGTTACAGTGGGGGTTGTGCACTGTCTGAGACAGGTGGCATAGCTATAGTAGAATTAGAAGAAAAGTGCCAGGCCACAGAGGCTGAGCTCCTGCTGCACCATCTATTCTATTACTGGAGCAGTGGGATAAAGGGTGAAGCTAGAGAGCAGCACATGGGCACCCAGTGGGATTGCTCCCTCCAACCCATCCGCTACCAGTTCTCTGTGCACTACCATAAGGTCTTCCCCAATTAATTTGCAAATTCTGGTCCGAGCTAAGCCCTAGGCTTGGCAGCATTTACTAAATGCTTTTATATATGAACATTTTTTAAATGTAGGATAATAAACATTGTTGATTTTATGGTATTCTTTTGTTCTACATGCTGGTACGTTTCTCTGTTACTTTTTGGCACTCTAAAATCCCCTTCCACCCCACACCTCTCCCTTAGGGGAGTTCTGGGGAGAGTGAGACTTCATCTTTTTTATTGTCTGAACCTGGGGCTTGTGCCTTTTTGTTGGTACAAGAAGCCCAGCCCAAGCATTCCTAACTACAAGAGTTAATTTCTTGTTTAGTCTAGGGGAGAGGAGAAACGCTTTCACTTACCTGATCCTCCGCCCCCCAGGTAGATGGTGCTCTCCAGGCAGTGAACTATCCCTTTGTGTCATCAAGTCCAATGAAGGGCTATTAACCCCTCTTTGGTCTTGATGATGGCACTAGACTGCTGGAGCATGGGGAGAGAAGAGACTTTGTGGACCGGTCTAGCTGCACAGAGGAGGAGAGGAGGATCAGGTAAGTAAATCTTCTAAAACAATATGTAAACCCAACATTTCATATCCCTGATATGTGTCTGCTGTACCGTGTACTTGTATGAAAAAGGTACCCTGTTCTATTTGTGTTGCTTCCTTTATGTGAAATCCATGGTGATCCTGCCAGTCCCTCTGCTTTCCTATTAAAAACTTACTACACTAGACATGAGAACACACTGTGGTCAGTTCTCTAGCTGTGCTGAAAACTCATCCTGCTCTCCTCCAATGATCAGACTTGTGCTGACTGCCCTACCTGCACAACCATTCAACGGGAAGACTAACATGCTTCTGTTTCTCCTCCCTGAGCTCCTTATGCAGCTGAGAACAGAGGAATGTGATCACTTATAACAAAAAAGAGAAAAGAGGTGTATATCATTTTTTTATATCTATACACAAATGTTTTGCCTTTCATTTCTATTTTAAATTGAATGGGTTGTTTTACAAGGCGATCGTTTACAATCACTTTAATTGTTTCCCCTAGGACTAGATCTAAACAAGCAATTAACCCATGCAGTGTGGGCACAGAGCAACTGCAAGGGATCATTTTTGAATTGCCGGGGGTTAGGCTTTAATTCAGCTCTTCATGTGTAGGACCAAGGAATTCCAATCTTTCTCACATTTTCATTTGCTGCAAGTTTCTTGTGCATTAGTAACTTATTACTATAGCATATTAAGATATTGTGAATATTAAATTCAGAAGAAGGCGGCCAGCAATAGCACTTCTTCATCCATATCCAGGTAAATTATTGAAAATTAGCAAAACTGATATTAAAAGATTAGTTAATAAATTTAAGAGATAATATATACTGCTAGGGCTGATGGTTAAATTTGGGACTTTATTGGACACTCTAAACACAGTGAGCAATTCATGAAACAAACAATAATTTAAAATGTATATTTATTATTTTTACAATTAAAATCCAGTGACCATTAACATTTGGAATGATACATCAAAAAAAAAATTTGACCAGGAGGAGGTAGTACCGGCGTTTTGCAGATTAGTGCTTCTTCACCGGTAACTCCTCATTTATGTTCTAATATACAGACAAAAATGTATTGTTGACGCAGTGATGTTTGACAGGCAGCATTAGGTAAGAACCAGACGTGGAATGAATGGATAGGCTGTTGCCTCATTGTTTGGGACATTGCATAGCCCTGATGGGGCTGGAAGGTATTATGATTACACATAATGGTCACTGGATTTTAATTGTAAAATTAATAAATATACATTTTAACCACTTCAGCCCCGGAAGGATTTCCCACTTTAGGACCAGAGCCCTTTTTGCGATTCGGCGCTGCATCGCTTTAACTGACAATTGCGCGGTCGTGCGACATTGTACCCAAACTAAATTTGCGTCTTTTTTTTCCCACAAACAGAGCTTTCTTTTGGTGGTATTTGATCATCACTGCGTCATTTCTGATCGCCTCTATAAACAAAATAAGAGCGACAATTTTGCAAAAAAACCCAAATTTCTTACTTTTTGCTAAAATACGAATCCAAAAAAAATACAAAAAAACATTTTTTTTCACCGTTTTTGGCCGATTTATATTCTTCCTCATATTTGCAATAAAAAAAAAATCGCAATCGGCGTTTATTGATTGGTTTGCACAAAAGTGGCCACGTTTACGGATGATGAGAATTCATTTTTGGAGTTTTTATTTTTTATTAGTAATGGCGGCGATCTGCGATTTTTAGCGAACATGTCGGACCATTTTGACACTTTTTTGAGACCATTGGCATTTATACAGCGATCAGTGCTTTAAAAATGCACTGACTACTGTGTAAATGCCATTGGCAGTGAAGGCGTTAACCTGCAGGGGGCGCTCTAAGGGTTAACTGTGTTCCCTGGGCGTGTTCTAACTGTGGGGGGACTGTCTAAGCAGGGGAAGGGAAGCGATCACAGCTTCCGTGTAGAGGAAGGCTGTGATCACAACCCTTCCCCCTCTCACAGAACTGAGGTCCGTGTTTACTTACACGGACCTCCGTTCTTTCACTCCGGGGGGGGGGCATCGCGGGTAGCCGGCGGAGATCGACTCCGCCGCACCCGCTCCCTGGCCCTCCCCGAACACAGTGAGCGCACGGGTGCGCCTCCGGCGGCGCGTGCGCGCTCACTGTGCGCGATCTCGCAGCCGCCGTCAGATGATGGCGATTTGCGATATCGCACCACTTTGTCGCCGTCAACCTGCGGTTGGCGGTCGGCAAGTGGTTAAATGTTTGTTTCATGGCTTGCTCACTGTGTTCAGAGTGTCCAATAGAGTCCCAAGTTTAACCGCCAGACCCTAACGGTATATATTCTTTCTTAAGTTTATTAACTTATCTGTATGGGATGTGGACACCCTTGTTCTACCAGTGATGGATTGGTTCTTATCTAGTTATAATTTTCATGTACATCATCTATGGAGATGGAAATTTCAATTTTGCCAGGTAAAGCTGTCTGGTGATGTCATTCTGTTGCTATGATTATTTTTCTGCAAATTGATGTCAGTTCTCCTAGATTGACAAATGACTATCTTACATTTTTTTTTCAGCATGTAGTCATTTATGCCTGTTTTTAAAAGAAAAAACATTGTTTAATAATATTGTACAAATCCCAGTTAAATCACATACTAAAAGCCAAAAGATGAGACGCATTTTAAGGTCGTACCGAATTTGTATTATTTGTAAGATTTATACTCTCACATAGCAATCCATTTTTGCTGTCACTCTCTTCCCAAAGGTGGACAGAAGTGTACTGTGGTTCAATCTACCCCTAGTGTTAAGACGGGCCATACTATTCGTTATTCCACCAGATATATCCAAGCCAGATTTCTACATGATGAAAGTGATTACATCTGCAAGCTCTTTAGAAAAGGACATCTTCAAGAATTAGGTAAATCATCTTAAGATTACATATGGTTTGTTTAGCACCCTCCCAGATTGGCTACTAGGTTTGGTTAGACAAAATTAGTTATTGTGGCTCTCTTGTAATCAGTAGAGCAGCTTGTGATTACTTTGGGCTCCTCTTGGCTCCGCAGGCTTCAGATTTGATTGCTTCCCCCTGTCTTATGGAGGTTTCCAGAATATAGTGAGTGGGAGAGTCAAATGAGCAGCTGTTAGAGAAATCCTGCAGTTTCTGGACTTTGCTGCGCCTTTTTAACTGTGCACGCCCGGCTGCAAGTGCTGTCTGATCTACAGCATTTAGTGTGAGTTCCTGAGCTGCCTGTATCCTGATTATCTGTTCCTGTGACCCGGCTTGCCTGACTTTGCTGATCTCCACCTGCACCAACCACTGGATTGCCTACTACCACTCTTTTGCCTAGCCCTTCTGTACTTCTGCTGCCTGCCTGTTGACGACCCTGACTGAACCCGACCACCCATCTGCATGCTCCCTCTATACTGCACTGCCAGCCAGCTTTATGACCCGGCCTGTACGACTACGCTTCTTGTGCACGAGCGCACCCACGGACTTCCTACCAGCACCAGTGACCTAGTCTGACCCTCGTGCCATCCTGCACTCCCGAGCTCCCTGTCTACACTACCAGGGGTTCGGGAATCAGGATCGTAAGAGAGGTTGCCCACTGCATAAGCCAGACTCCACCACCAGGTACGTGACAGCAGCCTGAATATTTATAGGGGTCCAGCCTATCCCTGGGGGAATGTGCCCAAACGGTGGCTGGGGGGAGTGCATATATAACTTGTAGCCTGGGAAAGTAGGGTTCTTTTCCTGGAGGAGAGGTTCCCAGCCAGAGGGGCTGCTGCCCTTCTAGGCAACTTAGCTGAAGGTTCTTCATGTGTTCATTGTGGTCCCAGCTGCGTACAGCAAGGGGAGCATATTCTACTGCAAATTCTCTGAAGCTAAAAGTTGGGGCTCACTGGGGATCTGGTCTGTAAGATTCACTGAGGGAATTGTCTGCATGAGTCTGGAGGGAGGTATCCAAGTGCCCAGGCACACTGACAGACCTGAACAAAGGATTCTAGTGGCTGTTGTTATCATGGTAGACCAAAGAAGTTGAGTGCACGTACTCAGCATCATATCCAGAGATTGTCTTTGGGAAATAGACATATGAGTGTTGTCAGCATTGCTTTAGAGGTTGAAGGGGTGGGGGGCTGTCATCCCAGAATGAAGCCTCTTCTAAAGATGATGCACAAGAAAGTCCGCAAACAGTTTGCTGAAGACAAGCAGACTAAGGACATGGATTACTGGAACCATATCCTGTGGTTTGATGAGACAAAGATAAACTTATTCGGTTCAGATGGTGTCAAGTGTGTGTGGCGGCAACCAGGTGAGGAGTACAAAGACAAGTGTGTCTTGCCTACAGTCAAGCATGGTGGTGGGAGTGTCATGGTCTGGGGCTGCATGAGTGCTGCCGGCACTGGGCAGCTACAGTTCATTGAGGGAACCATGAATGCCAACATGTACTGTGACATACTGAAGCAAAGCATGATCCCCTCCCTTTGGAGACTGGGCCGCAGGACAGTATTCCAACATGATAACGACCCCAAACACACCTCCATGATGACCACTGCCATGCTAAATAAGCTGAGGGTAAAGGTGATGGACTGGCCAAGCATGTCTCCAGACCTAAACCTATTGAGCATCTGTGGGGCATCCTCAAACGGAAGGTGGAGGAGCGCAAGGTCTCTAACATCCACCAACTCTGTGATGTCATTATTGAGGAGTGGAAGAGGACTCCAGTGGCAACCTGTGAAGCTCTGTTGAACTCCATACACAAGAGGGTTAAGGCAGTGCTGGAAAATAATGGGGCCACACAAAATATTGACACTTTGGGCCCAATTTGGACATTTTCACTTAGGGGTGTACTCACTTTTGTTGCCAGTGGTTTAGACATTAATGGCTGTGTGTTGAGTTATTTTGAGGGGACAGCAAATGTTCACTGTTATACAAGCTGTACACTCACTACTTTACATTGTAGCACAGTATAAATTCTCCAGTGTTGTCACATGAAAAAATAGAATAAAATATTTACAAAAATGTTAGGGGTGTACTCACTTTTGTGAGATACTGTACATTTGCAAAATGTAGGGTAACTTTTTTTGACAGGCAGTCCCCAAGCTACAAACATCTGACTTACATACAACTCATACTTACAAACGGAGGCAGACAACAGGAAGTGAGAGGAAATCCACCCCTAGGAAGGGAAATTCGCTCCTGAGTTATCATGGGAAAAAGGTGTCTCCACTTAAGCTTTATCATCCAATCCTTGTTTCCACAACAACCCAAAATTTTCAAAATCCAGTTGTCACAGGGACAGAAAGTGAGGGGAAATCTTCTGAAGAGGGGTACCGACAGCAAAACAAGCGTTACAGGAGCTGTTAACACTTCCCTATGTTATCCCAAAAAAATTTATTTTTTTGGCTGGAGCTACACTTAAAAAAATTGACCCGTTCCAACTTACATACAAATTCAACTTAAGAATAATAACCTACAGATCCTACCTTGTTTGTAACCCAAGGACTGCCTGAACTCACAATTCTTTAGTCCTCAACTAGGCAGCAAGGATGTCCACTTGTCCATCCCACCCCCATGCCCACAGCCTCCTGGGACATGTCACATATGTCAGGGGGCTGCAGGACCAGTCTCACTGTACTGCTGTATCTCATGCATGTGCATTAAGGAGCTGGCTGTAAGACACCCAGAAGAACCAAGATGGTGGCACCAGAAATCCACAATGGTGAAAAGATTCAGCCGCTGCAAATATAACGTTGGACTCTATGGGCTAGTGTTGTTTAAAGGTCAGTTGTTACAGTATGAAGTTCATCTTTAAAAAAATAGCTCATAAGAATTAGCACTCTTTGTATTAAAAAAGACTGTATGTACTATGTGGAGAAGACGCACAGCATGGGTGTTTAACCTGTGGCCCTCCAGCTGTTGTGGAACTACAGGCCCCATCATGCCTCTGCCTTTGGGAGTTATACATGCAACTGTCAGTGGCTTGCAATGCCTCATGGGACTTGTAGTTCTGCAACAGCTGGAGGGCCACAGGTTGAACACCCATGAAGTACAGACTAGAGGAACTCTGTTGGACAATCTCTTTTTACAGATATATCCAAAGTAACAAAAGAGGAATAATTGCCATGTATTTATTGGTCATTTTGATATTTGTGCAATAAAGTGGTATTAAACCCATAAGCAAACAATAATTATATTGCAGCTTACCAACTTTTAGATGTGATGGCCACATTCATTTTAGGCTTTCTTTCCTTTATTTTCACCTGGTGATCTTGCCAGTACGTCTATTGTTTTTTCAAAAGAACAAGCTGTCCTGTAGCAGTTAATAGGTAGAGACAAACCATTAACCACTGACAGGTGTGGTTACAATATTTAGCTTTTAATTATCTATATAAAATCTTGGTCCCAAAATGAAAAACACTGTTACTGTAACTGCTTAAAAATCTCTGAGCTGGAGTTTGACTTCAATTTGCTAGTATATCTAAAACTGCTGGTCCATCTAACCCTTCCCTCTCCCCAGACTGACAATGCTGCTTTCCAAACGTGTCCCTGTTGCTCCTTCAGCCAGAGGGGAGTCACTTTTATATAGGAAGTGCGTTACTGGCCAGACCACCAGGTGACAACAGAGGAAAAAAGCCAAAAAAAAAAAAAAAAATGAAGTCACCAGTATCTAATGTTTGCTAAGCTGCAATATACAGTATTACATTTTAGGTTTGGGGTTCAATACTGCTTTAAGTTGTTTTATGAAGTATTATGAATCTTTCCACAGATGGACCATTGCTAATAACCACAAACGTGTCTTCCACCAGCGATCAGTTTGAGTTAGAATGTATAACAAAGGGGTTTCACCCTGATCCTCTATTATTCTGGACCCAGAATGGCAAGATTGTACCCGAGAAGGAAGTTAGGAGGACAACGAGACAACTTTCTGACCAGAAAAACATCACATCACTGATCATCTATGTCACTTCTACAGGCAAAAGGAATGTTCCTTGTCAAAAACACTCTAAACCTAAACCTGAAGTATATTTAGTAGATCCATACAAAGTTACGACCGGTTTGGAGTAATGAACGTTAACATTTAAAAAACAAGAGCAAATGTCTAGAAAAATGATTGAAGGACCAAACGAAAATCAATAAAGGTTCTGGGAGGGATTAAAGTGGACCTTACATGAAAAATTGAAGGTCAACTTTCCTGCAAATCCCCCACCATCCTGGGAAAATTACCTGGAAAAAAGCATTGAAAATAAAGATTTCAGCAAATAAATAAAGAAATATACTCTCTTCTGGTACCTGCTTTGTACTCTTTCAGGGAGTTTGGGTGATGACTCTGGCATAGCTAGGCATTTAAATTAAGCATGCCCCCCAGCCCATTACAAGGATGCATGCTTATGGGATTCTGAGTTCCCAGGAGGCAGCAGTGAGGCAAAGTGACATCATCTGCACCTTGCGGAAGCTGGGTCAAGGTCTTTTAATCTTAATTATTTATTTTTTGTAGCTTGCTTTTTTTTTTTTTTTAGGTGATGGAGAGGATGACAGGAAGACAAGCCGTCCACTTACATGGAAGGTCAGTTTTAACATTTCGAGTTAGCAAACTTTAGACAATCAAACTGGCCTAATGTGATTCTGTGCGTTCCTCATGTACAGCAAAACAGAACTTCAAATTACATGCCCCCTCCCAAACTCACCTTCTCTTAGCTCTGCCACTGCTATGTTTGACTGGATGGAGCAAAGAGCAATAAACAGTCCTTCCAAACATGTGCTCTCTACCCCTTCCCTCCCATAATGTAATGTTGGGAGAGACTGAGCATGTGGTGTGTCCTCCTGATCCCTGATCCCCGGTACTGTACGCTCCTGATCCCCTGTACTGTTCTCTCCCCCCCAGGACTGTGTCCTCCTGCCCTCCTTGCACAGCTGACCTCCATACTCTGCCCTTCTGATGCCCTGTCCTCTGCACTACAGACTTTTTATATGGTTTAGATATTTATGTTGATTAGTCTTTGATTTATGGCATGTTTTCTTACTGTTTAAAATAGATGTTATTGAAAATACTAATACATATATTGAAAGAAAATAAATAAAATGCTCAGTGAGTAAATATATAGATAGCTGCCAACAAAAAACAAAAAGAAAACATGCAGTGCTACACCTAATACATAATATACATGCATCACATAAGCACCACCTGTGGATATAACCCCTCTGGCACCCTACTGAATATTGAATTTAAAAATATAGAAAAAGTGAAATTATTTAACTGTGAAGAACACTCTGTGAAGAGGTATCCCCAATTCCCTTCTGTGAATATATCTCTAGAACAGGGGGCTCCAAACTGTTCAAACAAAGGGCCAGTTTATTGTGCTTTAGACTTTAGGAGGGCCAGATTGTGGCCAGCAGAGGCAGACAATGTCATGGTCTCAGGGTTGGTGGTCAATAGGGGGAGGAGTAGTGCCCCTATTAGTAGGAGGAATAGTATTACAATTTTTGGTATCGGTGGAAGATATAGTGCCCCATTGTTGGTGTCAGTGGGAGTAATAGTGCCCCAAGGGCTGGATAAAGGCTAGCAAAGGGCCACATCTGGCCTTCGGGTTGCAGTTTGGAGACCCCTGCTCTAGCTGACCATCGTGCTTATATGACCAAAACCTAGGGTTTTTTGTTTCAACTTAAATATCTATATAATAATGATGGTGTCACCCTCTGTGAATGAGTAAATATGTTTATATATCCATCTCTATATGACCAATCCTGAAATGAACATGTGCAGTCTGTTTCAACGCCTACATTATATATGTATAAAAAACAATATGAATAACCTTTAGCAATAGTAGTGTTACCCTCTTGTTAAAATGAACATATATGCTTTAGTGGCAACTCAAAATAAATAATCCTAAAACAAAACTTAAATGTGCAGTCCTTTGTGACTACTCTGCTACTGGCATATATACAAACAACAAATTCTTTATAAGTGCAGTTCTCCTTTAACCATACTCTACAACAGGGGCGTCAAACTCCATTTCATTGAGGGCCGTATTAGCAGTATAGTTGCCCTAAAAGGGCCGGTTGTATCTGGGATGCGATACGTAAAAAGTGCTGGGTTCAAGAGTACGTTATGTGCAGAATGCAGAACCGAGGTCTGTGCTATGTACAGAGTGCAGAGTTTAGGAGTGCGTCACATACAAAGTTCAGGGGTGTGCTATGCACAGTGTGAAACACCAACCCCCTCCCCGAAACTTCTTTGCATCTCTCTCCTCCCTTGCCTGGCTCTAGTACCTCCCTCTTTTGGAGGCTTTGCCTCACCTTGCAGGGAGTGCAAGCGAAGGCTGAAATTTGGAGGCGGCAGAATGAAGTTCTGCCACATTCCAGCTGCAAAACTGGATGCGAGGGCCACATGACAAGGCCTGGAGGGCCGCATTCAGCCCGCGGGCCTTGTGTTTGACATATGTGCTCTACAATATCATACAATGACTTGACATGTGCCCAACGATACACCACATGAATCCTCCACCAGCAAAATTAGCAGCTCACCTTTGTAAATAGACCTATGTAACCATAGGTCAAAAATGCATTGCACTTTATGCTGGGACCCACATATACACTGGCTGTCTTCCATTAGGGATCCACCTTAAGATAGTGATCAGATTGACCAACCCTCTTACTGGGTCCACTCCTTCTAATATGGGATGCAAGGTACTCAAAGGAAGAAAAAATGGAACCATCACCATGCAAATGGTAAAAAAGAGACTCCAAATTTATTTAAAAAAAAAACAATAAATTACAAGTACAGAACGTGTAAATGTGCACTTATAGTGGTGCAAACGGATAAAAGCATACTGTATAAGGTGGACACTAACTCCTTACAGTGCATAAAATTTCAGCTTCACCTCTCCAATTACGGATGACGTAATTTCTGGTGATGTGATGACGTCATTGGCTCTGCCCTTAGTGGGCTGCAAGAGGGGTTATATCAGGTGGTGTTGCATTTTTTTCTTTTTTGTACTAATAAATATATGTTTAATTCCATCAACTATTTATACCTTAATTCTTGAGAGCAAGTGTGTAAATTGAGTCAGACTGGAAGAGCATTAGTTTGCCCAGGGACCCATGATGCTATTAAGATGTCCCTGGTGCCAGGTACAGTATGTCAGAGAGAGTTATTAGCTCTGTGTAAGCTCTGATCACAGTTTCTTCATTCCACAAGGTGAGCAATGAAGGGAATAATGTCACTTCCAGAGCCCCTTAGAAGTGATCATGCAGTTTTACTGCC
>BLSH010000142.1:105102-121206 GCA_018402905.1 Glandirana rugosa
TGGAGACCATGGAAGCCTCGTGTCGATCAAAACGGGGAAATAATGTTTTTGTATGTAGGTTTCCTTGGATTGCTTTGTCATTTTTACAATTAAATAATAGGTGAAACTGGTTGAAATTGTCTGAAGGCTGCCATATGTGTGGCAAGAATTGCTGTGCTATCTACATGTTCATGGAGGTGTCCTTCGAGAAATGATCATCTGAAGATGTGACTTACATGATGACCGTTATCTTGCCGTTAAAGTGATAGTAAACTCACTTTTTTTACTTGTACCTACAGGAAAGCCTATACTAAGGCTTTCCTGCAGGTACAGTGAATATGTCCCAAATTTGCACTGTTTAGGAGATATTCACACTGCATGCAGCCGGTGATGTCACTGGCGCATGTGCTCCGAAGGTACCAGAGGTACCATGCTGGACCCTTAGAGCTTGTGCCATAATGAGGGATGTCACTGGTCCAAATCATTTGGTGGAGGGGGATTATGGTGTGGGGTTGTTTTTTAAAAAAAAGTCCTTTAAGTCTTTAAGTGCACTATGTTCGGACGCCGGACACAGTGTACTATGGGAAGCCTGACATCTATGCAATCACGTGATTGCAGACGACACACTCCATTGGCATGGTTTAGTACTGCCTTGTGGGTGTGGTGCAATGCAATGTGCCTCACCCTCTTAATAGTCTAAAGCCGCGGCGTTACTTCCTGTTTCTCTGTGCCAGTGAGAAACCAGAAGTGGCGCAAAGGCTCCGTGACTGGAACGCATGGCTTGAGTGGCGCTTTTTTCAGATCTCGGCAGGTCGGCACTACTACTCGGCAATAATCACTGGACTGATCTTAGCTGATATTTTTTTATAACCACCACAGTGTGACTTTCTTAGTAACATTCTGCAATGCTTCTACTCCCATCCTGTGTGTATTTTCAAAGAGCAATAGGGATGGGCGAACGGTTCGGTCCCAGCATAAGTTCAGGCCGAACTTTCTCTGTTCGGTCGTTCGGCGATTAGCCGAACAAATGGGACGTTCGACCGTTTGTTTGACCAAAATGCAATGCGGCACTGAAAAATCCATTGCATACCCTGATTGGCTGAAGCAATGACTTTATCCAATCATGGCTCAATACCGCCCCACAGTATAAAAGTATTCTTTCAATGGCAGCCATTTTCAGTGTGATTTCGGCTAGAGAGAGATAGAACAGGGCTCTTTTCAGTGCTATTAGTTAGCTAGTGTGCTAAACTGTGCTATTTTGCTTTAATTGTCAGTGTAGAATATTAGTTTACTGTCAGCATAGGGATAGTGTGAGTGTAGTGAGGAGGACCATTCAGCTTTGCATAATGTGCAACTAGAGTAGGGACAGCTCAGATAGTTTCAGTGTAGTGAGACCGTGTCAGTAATCTTTACATTAGTGTATAGCTAAAGTAGGGACAGTTCAAATAGCGTCAGTGTAGTGATGGTTGAACACCGTCTATTTGATTGCATTCCTGCCAGTCGAACGCTATTTACTTCTGTGTGCGTTACTGCCATTTGAACGCCATTTACTTCTGTGTGCATTACTGCCAGTTGAACGCCATTTACTTCTGTGTGCGTTACTGCCAGTTTAACGCCATATAGTTCTAAGTGCGTTATTGCCAGTTTAACGCCATATAGTTTTGTGTGAGTTACTGCCAGTTGAATGCCATTTACTTCTGTGTGCATTACTGCCAGTTGAACGCCATTTACTTCTGGGTGCGTTACAGCCAGTTTAACGCCATTTAATTCTGTGTGCGTTACTGCCAGTTTAACGTCATATAGTTTTGTGCGTTACTGCAAGTTTAACGCCATATAGTTTTGTGCATCACTGTACATTCGGCGCATTATATTGCAGTATTTTTTTTTTTCAATATATTGCAGTATATTCAGTATATTACAGTGTATCCGTGGAGTGTGTCTGTGTAGTGTGAGTACTCAAATTAAAGTTCACCAAACACCACTTCACATTGATTAAAGTGCATTTACATACAGATTTCCACTTCTTCATAAGATTTTCTAATAAGCACCGCCCCCTCCCTTCCAATAATGTCTGGGAGGACAAGAAGGAGAGGCAGATGTTCCCTTGACACTGTAAGGGGGCCAACAAATGTGTTCACAGGCTAAGGTGGATGTGGTGGTCAGTCCTTAGGCAGGGCATCATTTCCTGTGTTTAGTGAGTTTGCCCGTGCTATCCAGCCACAACATGCAGAGGAGGTGGTGGACTGGCTCACTAAACCTTCATCATCCTCATCATCCTCTCTCACACAAGCAGAGACAAGTGTGCAGTCCCCTGCATTTGCCAGAGTGGATAAACCTGCCTCCTTGTCCACATCTATTCCTGCCATAGCCCCAACATCAGCCATGGAAGAGAAGTCAGCTGAGTTATTTGACCACAGCGTCAGCCACTTGCACCTTGATGATGCCCAGCCATTACTGGAATCTGATGTTGGTTCTGAGGTTGAGGATGACAGGACCACGAGCCTAGAAAGAGGGGGGAACACTGGTAGATAAATTGGCATTCATGTTCCCCCAGCCGTAGCGTATTGCCAAGTTGTCTCCAGTGGTAATGATGATGGAGGAAATGGAGATGATGATGAAGAGGTCACTGATGTGACTTGGGTGCCAGGTAGAGCAGAGGTAGAGCAGAGGAGGAAACTGAAAGTGATGCGGCACAACCCCAAGGAGGCCAACATCAAGAAAGAGTAGAGACCAGACACCCTATTCCAGGGGTGAGCAGCCTGCGGCCCTCCAGCTGTTGTAGAACTACATTTCCCATGAGGCATTGCAAGGCTGACGGGTACAATTGCTCCCAGAGGCATCATGGGACTTGTAGTTTTGCAACAGCTGGAGGGCCACGGGTTGCCTACCCTTGCCCTATTACATCAAATTCTGAAGCTGTTCTCTCCCGGCCCATATCCCAAAGCTCAGCTTGCCTTTTTCAGCACATCTGCAGCAGATCGCACTGTTGCTATCTGCAAACTGTGACTAAAGTACATAAAACATGACAAAAACACCAGTCATTTGGGTGTCACCAGTCATGCTTAACAAGGCATTTAACGTCCAACCACTCAGCCTGTTGGCAAGAGCACCTAAAAGCCACACAAAAGGGGCACAAATCTGTCCCTCCTCCTACTTACCAACTTCAGTCTGCCCCTGCTATACCAAGTCATTACCTCTCAACAGCCTCCACTGACAGGGATGATGGTAGCACAGGGTGTCCCAGGTCCTAGCAGCACACCTGCCAGTAGCACACCACCAGCTGTAGACTGTAGCCAGCAAATTTCTCTGTCCCATCTGCTGCAGCAGAAAACAAAATACAGTCCCTGCCACCCACATGCCCAGCGTCTAAATGCAAGCTTGTTAAAGCTGTTGGCTCTCCAAATTCTACCTTTCGGCCTGATGGATTCTGCCCCTTCCATGAATTCGCACAATGTGCTGTACCACAATGGCAGGTTCCCAGTCGCTACTACTTTTCACGTAAGGCCGTTCCATCTCTCTACCATCACGTGGAAGGGAATGCTCTGGCATCATTGGGCAAGGCAGTCAGCCGTAAAATCCACCTTACTGCTGACACATGGTCCAGCAAGCATGGGCAGGGACAATTTATTTAGTTCACAGCACGCTGGGTAACGCTGCTTGCAACTCAAAGGGATAGCTCGGTGCTGCAGCTTGTTGTGCCCCCACATCTCCATACAGCTGGTGGTGATGATGCCAGACCTGTGAGCTCTACCCCCTCCTCCTCCCCTGCCACCTCCATGCCCTCCTCTGCAGAATTGTCCTATGAACATCAGGTACCCGCTAAGCGCTCAAAGGGCTATTCCATGATTCAGGCTAAAAGGTGCCATGCAGTGCTTCAGCTGGTGTGTCTAGGGGACAGGAACCACAGCGGACCAGAGATTCTTGCAGCCTGGCACATGTCCTAAATTTGGTGGTGCAGCATTTCCTAAATACATACCCAGGGTTGCAAGATGTGCTAAAGCTGGCCAGAAGAGTCTGTAGCCATTTCAGGCGGTCATACACAGCCAGTGCTCGGTTGGCTGAAATTCAGCGGGAATTCCACCTGCCCGTAAAACACCTGATTTGTGACGTGCCCACCAGGTGGAACTCGACTTTAGCAATGCTGCAGTGGCTATATACATACAGCAGAGGGCCGTCAACAAGTACCTGTGCGAGTACGGCACAATGACAGGCTCAGGCCGCCTCAGCTTTTTTTCCCCAAGTCAATGGCTGATCATTAAGGATGCATGCACTGTACTGTCACCATTTGAGGAGGCCACAAGGATGGTGAGCCTTGACCGTGCATCCATCAGTGACACAATCCATGTTGTGTTCCTGCTGGAGCAGACTCTGCGTGGCATTATGGACAGGGCACTGGAGGCAGAGCAGCAGGAAGGAGAGGAGGACTTCCTTTCCTCTCAAGGCTTACTTTATCCAGATGCCATCATTCCTACGTCACAGAACACACAGGATGAGAGAGGGGAGGAGGATGAGGAGGAGGATTCTGGCACTTTCGCAGGCTTAGAAGAAGAGGAAGACATGCGTCAATCTGTAAGCGATGACTTTCCAACCCCAGGACCCTTGGGAGTAGTGTGTGGCTGGGAGGAGGAAGTTCCAGATGCTGTCATCCTGAGTGATCCCAAGGAGTCTGCTTCTCAAGCCCCTGCAAATTTGAGGTGCATGGGCAACCTCATGCTTCAAAGCCTTCAAAAGGACCCAAGAATACGTGGCATAAAGGAGAATGACCATTACTGGTTGGCAACCCTCCTTGACCACCGTTATAAGGGGAAGGTCTCGGAACTCATCCCATCCCCACAGAGAGTGCACAGGGGCCAAAACAGAGATGGAGAGCTTTAAAGCTGACAAACAACTGGCTTACTGGGTCATGAGAATAGACCACTGGCCAGAACTTGCCCAGTATGCTATTGATTTATTTTTTGGGCTGCCCTGCATCCAGTGTGCTTTCAGAACAGGCATTCAGTGCTGCAGGAGGTTCCGTGACTGATCATAGAATGCGTCTGTCCACAGCCTCCGTGGACCATTTGACATTCATAAAAATGAATCAGTCATGGATTACATGCTATGAAGCCCCTGATGCCGATGTCACCGATTGAGTTTTTTTGGTATGTGGAAACTCTGCAGGACTTCGAGGCTGGACCAGGCTGGTGCCTTCTTACCCTCCTCTACCTCTACAGTTGTCATTAGGTTACCAGGGCCTAATCTTTTTTGAGGAGCTGCCTCCATTCACCATACATCAATGTTTTTTTACCTATTCCAACACACTAGCGCTGTAGCTCCCACTCCAACTCCCTCCTTCTTCGAGGCTGCCTAGCCTTGAGGGTGTTCAAAAATTTCATCTGGAACAATGTTTTTGTTATAGGTTTAATGGGCACAATTAACACCCAAAGACCATTTTTTCAGCCCCTGTTTGACAGGTGCATATCATTGCAAGTTTTTGCCTTTCATCAAGAGCACCTCTATAGGGTTACAGTGGGAAGGCGCCACCCACACCCAAAGACCAATTTTTCTGCACCTGTTTGACAGGTGCATATCATTGCGTTTTTTTACAGAAAGGTTAATTTTTGTCTTCATGAAGAGCAGCTCTATAAGGTTATGGTGTGAAGGCACCACCGACAGCCAAATCCCAATTTTTACACACCCATTACTTCTATCCAAAGTCAAATTGACACTAGAATTTATCCAAAAATAATCGAATCTTGTTCCCAGTGCACTACATTGTAGGCTCATCATACACACTGGCTCCCCAGCTGTTTCTGAGCAAAATAAAGGCAGCTCACAGGGAAAATGTCATTTTTTTGGGGCTTTATAAATGCAATTATTGCTGCAGCAGATTCTAGACATGGTACGGATCTGCCACTTTACAGGTAGACTAAGGGGACCCTCTCAGGTACTATATTGGAAGGAATTTTTCATTTTTATGCTTTCACTTTTAAAATCAAAAAATCACTGCTCATTTAAAAATGACATTTTTCAAAAAAAATGTTTTCATTGATATATGTGCCCCAGGGCAGGATCCGGACCTCTATAACTATTGTATACACAATTACTTGCATATAAGCCTTGAAAATGGGCATTTTTGATTTCCGAAGTTCGGGTGCCATTGACGTTAATGGGGTTCGTTATTCGGTCCAAACTTTCGAGGTGTTCGGACGTTCTGCTACAAACCGAACAGGGATCCGTTCGGCCCATCCCTAAAGAGCAATATACAATGCCTTATGGTTAAAACAATGTCTATATTATTTATATAATATAAAGGGTTTACCAGGTTTACCACTGTATACTCTATCTGGTAGTGCTGTATACTCTATCTGGTAGTGCTGTATACCCCATATCTGGTGATGCTGTATACCACTATCTGGTGATGCTGTATATTCTATCTGGTGATGCGGTATACTCTATCTGCTGATGCTGTATTCTCTATGGTGGTGCTGTATACTCTATCTGGTAATGCTGTATACCCCTATCTGGTGATGCTGTATACTCTAGCTAGCGATGCTGTATACCATATTTTGCAATGCTGTATACCCTATCTGGTGATGCTGGGCTGTACACTCCTGACACAATGGTGGGATCTATAAGGGGTGGGGCTTATGAGAAGTGTGAGGGGTCAAAAGGAAGGGCAGGGTCTGGGGCCCCCCATCCTAAAATTTTTCCAGCCACCACTGAACTTGACTGGCCTGCAGTTTGTTGAATTAGAGTGGAAACTGCGAGCCTGGCCATCTTGTCCAACAACAGTGCCTGACCCCACAAATGCGCATCTGGAAGAATGGTCAAACATTCCCATAGACACTCCTAAACCTTGTGGACAGCCTTCCCAGAAGAGTTGAAGCTGTTATAGCTGCAAAGGGTGGGCCAACTCTATATTGAACCCTACGGACTAAGACTGGGATGCTATTGAAGTTCATGTGTGTGTAAAGGCAGGCATCCCAATACTTTTGATATTATATTGTATGTGTCAGCCTTTGTAGTCTGCATTTTTTGGCATTGCTTGGAGGGTCGTTTGCGACCAGTCACCATTAGGAAAGCATACACACTAAATGCATGGTGCTTTCCAACCTAACGCCCTGCAGTCTACAGGACTTTTGGGGTGTGTCCATGACTAGCTGGGGATAAGGATGGGCTTGTTCACAACGCCACGTGCCTGAGCCCGCCAGGAAGCTAACACTGCTCAGCGCAAATCACAGGCAGTGAGACATTACCCAATGCGCAACTGCAGCGATCAGGGAATGTCTCACTGCCTGTGATTAGCGCTGCACAGTGTAAACTTCCTGGTGCGCTCGGGCGCGTGGGGTTGCAAACAGAAAATGGGTTGCAAACGTGGGGCTGAAAAATAGAGTGGTGGTGAGTGATTCTGTTGGAGAGTCTGTGGAACACAGTAGTAGGCAGCTTGTCAGTCTTGAATTAAGAGCTGCTGTTATGCAGTTGTAGCCATGTGCTCCCTTTAAAGTGGCTTGTAGTAGTGGTTCACCTGATAGCTGACCTCAATCGCACCATATATCACACATCCAGAGACACTGACCAGACCAGCTCTTGTTTTTGTTGTTTTATTTGGGGGAAATAACTTGGATGGGGATAAGGGATGACTGTGGGATGCAACAAGAATTACGGTACAAGGATTCCATATACAAGCCTGTATATTCACACTTCACTGCAGACTCTCGCTCTGCAGACTATTGCTCCTCTCAACCCTCCAGAACGTCACTTGCTGACCGTTTCTCTTACAGTTCTCTCACTACACAAAACTCACAGCTTTACACTTCTATGCTTCTCTCCAGCTCAAAACTTAGTTTCCAGCCCGAAGGGAAATTGATCAGGCTTCTCTATACCTTCCTCTTCACCGCGGTTAGCACATGGTGAGGGCTACCCTGTTTCAGCAGGACCTCAGGAACCTAATACAACCATATAACTAACAAAATATAGTTATCAGCAGCGCAATAAACACTCACAAACAGAAACGCAAATAAAGAATCAAACATATAAAATGCTACTGCTTTTTAAAGTTCAAAGTTGTGAGAGACTCCATGTATTGTGAAAAACTCCAATCTGAGAACTCCTTCACCCGTGTCACCACATGAAGTGCACACACACTGAGGCTCACCAGAACTTCAAGGGATTAACAGCATCTCCCAAAAAGGGCTATCCCTTCCTCCATGCTCCTCCAGATGAATCACAGAACCACTAGGGGCTAATAGCATATATTAACCCAACTATCAATTCCTCCGTTTTCCTCCAGAAAGGTCACTTATGAAAAGGATAAACAGAAAGGCCCCTCATAGTGTATCATTTAAAAACAACCTTTATTACACTAAGAGATGCACTTACATGTGAAAACTAGCAACGGTCATCTCTATTTAGAGACTCCGTCTTATACCCCTTCTGAATAAATTTATTCCTGACTAATGCTGCTTGTTCAATAAATTTATTCAGAAGGGGTATAAGACGGAGTCTCTAAATAGAGAGATCCTTAGGGTTCATGGAGTCTCTCATTACTTTGAACTTTAAAAAGCACTAGCACTCTATATTGCCAACACTCAGTCATCTAGTATCACGGACATAATTATCTCACGGCACGGGGTGGGTCTCTTGCCTCCCAGGTGACTGTACCTTATCAGTGTCTACTCAGGGGTTACCAAGGTCCCCACTATCATTCACTGACGGCAGCCTGGCTAACTGAAGTGAAGAGCGGTGAGCATATTCGGCAGTCACCTGCTGTCTTGATTACATTGTATGACGGCAATACACCACCGGTCTGAGCTGTGGACATGGCTGACTGGTGACTCATCACATGTCCCAGATCATGTTATTTCACAATTCCTAGAACAAGGACTTTATCATTCTGAGGCAAGTGTGGAAGTTCAGCATTCTGAGTGACCACAAACTAGTTGGAGCTCTCATCATGGGATACTAAGGTCCCTGCATCTACGCACTGAGTCTGAGGGCATACTTCTGGCAGTTAGCCACCTATTAAGGACTGTATTATCCTGACGAGTTATCCCCATCAGTGAGTGAATGCACAGTGTGTGGTGGAGTATTGTGAGTTACAGCCGGCTGATTCTATCCCGCATTGTACTGACAACGTTGCCATTTTAATCTGTGTGCCTCAATGGTAAATGGTTTTGTTTTGTAATTTTAAGTGATTTTGGTATTCAAAAATATTCTTTATTTTATGCCCCGAGTGTCCCGTCCATGGGCTCCTTTGTGAGATTACACAAGTTGCTTTGCTTTGACTCTTAGCCCTAGGGACCCCATCCCTGAATCAGGATGTGTGGCTTGACAGGTCAAACGTGACTCCACGCTTTTCCGGGCCGTATACTGCTACATTGACCCCGACGGGGGAGCTATTTCAACCCCCTCTTTTTTGTGTCTAGGACTTTATATGTTTGATTATTTATTTGCATTTCTGTTTGTGAGTGTTTATTGCACTGCTGATAACTATATTTTGTTAGTTATATGGTTGTATTATGTTCCTGAGGTCCTGCTGAAACATGGTAGCCCTCACCACATGCTAACATGCTCATTCTTTTACAGCAGCTACATATATGTTTATTCATTGACATATTTATGTATTTATTTAATTGATATTCACCAAAGCTTTTGGTTTTAGCGCAGTGATTCACTATACATATTCAGGACCTCAGGAACACCCATTACAAGCCAGGGATCACAGGCCCCTAAATGTGCAGCAAATACTTTAGTGTTAACTGGGCCTTTGACGGACTACAACTCCCAGCCCATCCTCTTCCAGGTCCCATTGACATGCTTTCTGGTATTGACTCTCCTTTTCCCTGACTGGCTCCCAAGGCTCTCACAGACTGTCCACCATTCCTCTCCAAACTTGCTCCAGCTCTTTCTCTTACAGTCCCAGGGACCGTCACTCAAGTGGATACTTTAAAGTCTCTCAATCCTCCTGTAGCCCCTCTGCTGTTCTCCTGTTCCTCCTGTGTGGCTCCGGGAATCACTCTCCTT
This sequence comes from Glandirana rugosa, assembly GCA_018402905.1. NCBI lineage: Eukaryota > Metazoa > Chordata > Amphibia > Anura > Ranidae > Glandirana > Glandirana rugosa. The sequence goes on from BLSH010000142.1 coordinate 115,087, forward strand.
CCCTGCTGCACCCAAACTCACAGGCCCCAAGGTCACCCTCCCAGAGTGGGGCGACCTCCTGGGTAGGGGCCTGCACCACAGCGCCTCTGCTACATCTCCAGACTTCCACCCGAACTACTCCTCCCAGATTGGGCTGCCCCCTACCAACTCTGCTTGGGGATTGCTCAGGGCTCCTTAGAACACTCCAGATGGCTCCACCTACCTCTCAGCTCTCTGACCAGAAAACCTTCTCCAGGTTTCTAGAAAGAAGTGGGGGGTTCTGGTGACCTCATCTGTTAAGTCCATACAATCCTCTCTGAGCTTCTCCTCCCAGCCCAGATCAAAACATTCAGGCTTGCACATTACAGCCAGGCCTGACTAAATTTACCTCTCCTAGCCAAAAACCCTGCTAGAAAAAGCATGTATACTATGGGGGCGCTGCACAGTTCTAAGGTGTAGACAAATTAATAGACCTAAAAAGAGCTGAGGCTTGACAGATTCTACCGATATTATCATAATAGAAAGATTTTTCATTATCTAATTATTTTTGGACACAGTGGTTATTTTTACTGTTTTGTCACTATATTGAAACACATTCAGCATATACAAACGATTCTGTGACAGAATTTAATTTAAGACGTAAATATGAAATGATCAAATAACTTCAGGCAACCATAACAAAGCAGGTTCAAGACAACAAATGACAATCACCTGCCTGACATGTGAATCTCAGATGAAGTTAAAGCTGTAGCCCAATGTTTTTTTCATTTATGTATGTATGTACAGTATGCATGTATTTATGTATATTTATGTTCGCATTTATTTTTAGTAAGATTGTGAAAGGCAGCTATTGCAATGTCCCCTTTGCGATTCCTTTTTTTCCTAGAAGTGATGTATCTTCCTGTTCTCTTTGGTACCTATCACCTGGACAGGAAATGAGAAGAAATCTCCCCCAGATGTCACTGACACTGCAATTTAAACTTTGCGGTGACGCTCTTTCTTGCACATTCTATCCAAAGAGAAAGATGAGCTTTAATAATGAGGATTGTTGAGTACTGTGATCCTAAGCACTCAACCCATCCCTCATGATTGTTATGCACCAGTGGATATAAAACTCCAGGTGGTTGCTCTGTGTATTTTGTACAGGATCACTGTACTTTTCTCTGCCGTGCTTAAAGCGGAGTTCCACCCAATTAAAAGTCAGCAGCTACAAAAAGTGTAGATGTTGACTTTAAAATAATTGGACACTCACCTGTCTCAGGCTCCAGCGATGCGGCTGTCTGAAGGCTCACTCTTCTCCCCCCTCGGTGGCGCCGGCATCACAAGTGTGGGCGCCCGGCTTTGGCTTCAAAGCCATGCGTGCACTGCGCATGTGCGAGGCGCACTGCGCTTTGTGCATGGCCAGCATATCTTCTGGGACCTGTGACTTGTCTCAGAAGATCGCTGGGTGGGAGGGGGGGAAGGTGAACTTCCTTCCTGCTCCGTGGCACCAGGACAGGAAGTGCAGGGTCCCAGTTGCCCCCCCCCCAAAAAAAAACATGACATGCCAATTGTGGCATGTCGGGAGGGTCACCTTCCCTTAAAGCGGAAGTTCCACTTTTGGGTGGAACTCCGCTTTAATGAGCCCACATGGTATGATGGTGTAAGCTTTCTCCTTTATTACAAATCCCAAATACAAAATGAGCATTGAATGTTTTACTATAAAAATCTTTCATGTTATACCCATATAGCCATGTGTGTCATGTGTGCATCTAGCATAGATACAAACTAGATCAGATAGTGACATATGAAATTTCTGTATCTTATTGTCTATCATCATTGCCAGATTGGGAAACAATTGTGGCTTCTTTTGAGAAGGATTTACAGAACCCATAGCAAACAGAAATATTACAATCCAGCTTTGGCAGATTTGTGGATGATGCTTATTTTACTACAAAATAAAGAGAAGGATTGAAGAGCATTAACCACTTGAGGACCGGAAGGATTTCCCATGTTAGGAGCAGAGCACTTTTTGCGATTCGGCACTGCGTCGCTTTAACAGACAATTGCGCGGTCATACGATGTTGTACCCAAATTAAATTTGCGTCCTTTTTTTCCCCACAAATAGAGCTTTCTTTTGGTGGTATTTGAACGCCTCTGCATCATTTCTGATCACCACTATAAATATTTCTTACTTTTTGCTAAAATACAAATCCAAAAAAAAAAAAAAAACTAATTTATTCATCGGTTTTGGCCGATTTATATTCTTCCTCATATTTGTAGTAAAAAAAAATTGCAATCGTTTATTGATTGGTTTGCGCAAAAGTTGCTGCGTTTACAAACCATGAGAATTAATTTCTGGCGTTTTTACAATTTTTTTTTTTTTTTTACAGGTAATGGCGGTGATCTGCGATCTTTATCGGGACTGCGATATTGGGGCGGACATGTCAGACATTTTTGACACTTTTTTGGGGCCAATGACATTTATACAGTGATCAGAAATTTAAATATCCACTGATTACTGTATAAATGACATTGGCAGTGCGGGGGCAGGGAAGGGGTTAACTGTGTTCCTTAGGCAGAGGCGGCTCTAGGCTTTGTGAGGCCTTAGGCAAAACTTAGACATGAGGCCCCACTCACGCCCATAATGGGAAAAAGAATTCAAGCAATAAAAATGAATAATACTTTGCACTGCAGTGTCCAGTGAACTGATGACAATTCACCCATGGGCAGTTCAGCGTGCCATGATCATATCACACCAGGATATGCACTGCAACACAAGCTCCTTCTGTATAGTGATCGTCGCTTACTAGACAGCTCTCCACTATGCCTACATTTCACTTTACCTTGACCATAGATCCATCATCTATTTTCCTAAATCCCATACCTGCTGTGGACACAACCAATGATTATGACTGTGGTCAGTGAATACAGAAATGATTTATTTATGCATGAGCTAATCATGTGTTTTAGGGACACACATTAGAGGATGCAGGACCAGGGTTAATTCCCCATGTGCAACCTCTACACACATCCGATGATCCCAGTGCTGGGACTGACTGGCAGAGAGGTGGAGAGAGAGGGCTGGGAGGGAGAGAGAGGAGAGAGAGGGGTGGGAGGGAGGGGAAGATGGGGGAAAGAGAGAGAGAGAAAGAGGGGGGGGGGGGGAGAGAAGGGTAGAGAGGAAAAAAAGCCAGAAAATGCTGCTAATAGCATTTTTCTGCAAGCTTCTAATAGCATTTTAGTAGCTTTTAGCTTTTAGGAGCAGATAGGAGCATTAGCATTTTATTAGCATTTTTGCAGTACATGAAGAAAATAAAAGTTGTTTTTAGTAGCTTTTAGAAGCAGCTAGGAGCTTTTAGAAAAAGTTAGGAGCATTTCTGCTGGAAAAAACGCTCCAAGAAACTCTACAAATACATTTTTTTTCTGCTCCTAGAAGCTGAAGTGGTGTGCATGGACACATAGGAGAACACAAAATGCTAATAACAGCTTCTAGGTTCTTAAAAAAACACTAGTGTGCATGGAGCCTAAGCAGGGCTGTCTTTAACACAGGGCAAAAGGGGCAGCTGCCCATGGTCCAGTCATTGTTGTGGGGTGCAAAGCAGCGGCCCCTTGAGCCCACGCAGCCCTCAAATATTTGATAAGAATGTCCAAGAGGGCCCCAGAAAATGTTTGCCCATGGTCCAATCAATGTTATAGATGGCCCTGGGCCTAAGTGAACTAAGGGAACATCCCAGGAAACAGAATAAATCTAGATAACATAATACAGAACAAAGCAATTATCTACATAAGTATGTTGTGCTGTAGAACTAAAGGAAGAAAAATAGGGGAGAAGAGGGAGGAAGGGAAGGGGGGGGGGGACACTCCGTGGGAGAGGAAGGATAAAAAAGGGAGGGGGCAGAAAGGGGGAACACAACCCTAAAAAAAAGGAGTAACCCCATAAGGGTAGGAAGGAGCATGAATACACCGGGGGCAGATGCAAATCACGGCACAGCATCTTGACCAGGAGAGACATCAGAACTGATAGAGCCCCAGGAATCTATCCATCCTAACCAGATTTTATCAAATTATTTCAGACAGTTCTGATTAAGATAAGTAATCTTATACAGCAGTAGAACAGAGTTGTAGACACCGTAGGTGGCGTGTAAACGCTTCTTTTAGATTGATACCTACAGGCAAGCCTTTAGTAAGGCTTACCTGTAGGTACAGTAAATATCTCCTAAACGTGCACTGTTTAGCATATTCACTTTAGCAGCGCTGGTGATGTCACCAGCGCATGCGCACTGCCCTCTCAATGATATAGAGAGCCGTGCTGCAAATCTTAGTCACGTCATCGAGGATCCACCAGTCAAAAGGGGGAACTCAGAAAGAAGACCGGGTGAAGATGGAAGCCCTGTTAGCGGTGGCAGCGAGCCGCTGGAGGGCTTCATTTTCAGGTAAGTCTTTCATAATGTGCTAGTATGTGATGTATACTAGCACATTATGACATTCATTTTCAAGATGATGTTTGGGGGGGGGATGTTATTCGTGGTTCACTACCGCTTTAAAGCTATCAGTAAGAATGGAATTTTAAAGGTGTCACCACATTGAACTATACTTGAACACAACATCCTTTTGTAAAAATCAAATGATCTTTATTTACAATGTTATAAAAATCAACACTTAGTAAAATACATAAAACACCTTTATTAATGGTAATTTTGCTAATGGAGAAAAGACCATACAGTATTCCCAGGCACCTTTTACCAGTTACAACATAATGTCCATACTCTATCCTGAGACAGTCTTTATATATAAGGGCAAGAAAGCTCAAATACTGCGGATCAGTGGCATTGAGTCAATATGGTCCATGAAATATAGTAAAAAGCCCTTGTGAGTACATTACCAATCTCAGCCACAAGAAGTTGGTGTGGTGATTTCTTTGTCTTGGGAGAGCATCAAAACTCAGCCAGCCTAAGAAGGGGAGACTCCACTTCACCCCCTATGAGAAAACTGGTGTTCAGCTGAACCATACGGGTTGGTTACATAGGGGGGATTGGAAATAAATGACATAGCTACCCATTTGAAAGTAATACAATGCTGGCAAACACTACTATTATCTGTGACCTTGTAATCATTTCCTCTGTCCCGATAAGCATTTTTAAAGTAATTGTGAAATTTTCTTAATAATTGTGCTGTGAAATGCCCATGTGGGTGGTAAGAGACTGCCCTGATGTTAATAATGTTATCAGTTTGTGTTACATTATTCTATTGTTCCTTGTGGCTCTGGGATCTCAGCTCAATTTCAGAGGACAAGATAGGACCAGGCAAGTGTGCAGCAAAATAGGATATTTTATTTATGTAATAGAGGTGTAGGTAGGACAGAACAAACACGGAGAGTAAGAGGGATTTTAGGGCCCCTAACCAAGGGGTTCTTTATTTTGGGGGGGTTAGAAACAGGAAATCAGATAAGGGAAGACCACAGGGAAAAAATTCCAACACTGTGAGGGACCTGCAAAAATATAACAGGGTGGCAATAGGACACATCAAGGGATAAGTCCAAAGGCACAGGGCATCAATCTAGTATAGCAGAGGCTTTGTCCAGAATCACAGGGCACAAACCCTGGTACGGGGAGTAGCAGGTTACAATCACAAAACAGCAAAGTCCAGCAGCGTGGCTTCTTTTTTTGTTTACAAAAAAGCTTTATTGGAAGGGTAGGTACAAAGAATAATTACAACACAGATTCACTGTATAATCAAAGGGGTATACATATAAAACATAATATAAAAGATGACAGGTGGTGATTAATACATAAGGAATAGTTAGTCATTAATTATGGAATCCCAAAGAGCCCATTTTTGTTTATGTGAACTAATTTGGTCATGTAGAGTACAGTGAATATATTCTGTTAGTCTAATTGTATTCATCCTAGAGATAACTTGTTGCCAAGAGATATGGGGGGTACGCCAATTGCATGCGATCATCCAGATGATAGCACTACAAAGAGTATGTAATAATCTATTAATGTGACTGGGTATGTTGGGGATTTTCCTGAATAAAAGAGATTTGTGGAGAAAGAGAGATTGTGTCGGTCGTTAATTTGACTGCGATATTTTTAGCTGATTTCCATATTGGATGTACAATTTTACAGTCCCAGAATATATGTAGAAGGGTTCCTTCAT
>BLSH010000142.1:149529-167673 GCA_018402905.1 Glandirana rugosa
ATTTTATTCGTGAAAACTAAAAAGTACAAGCACAGGGTATCTAAAATTACCCCAAGTGTAAAAACGATCTTGAAAAACGGACAAACGCCACGAGAACACACTTGGCTTCGTCCCCCAAAAGCCGGGTAGGGATAAGTTTTTCACGATCCGGGAACCCATCTTCGAGACCTTCCCGCAGGATAATAAAAAAGTATCTAAATCAAACATCCAAAGAAACCGTCTAGGGATTTATATGTCTTAAGAATCACCAGGGACATCTTGAGAAATTTCTAGTCTTTACTGATTTCGTTGTTAGGTGACGAGTCACAGATCTTACCTGAAATAATCTACACCGTCAATAACCCGAACGATTTTTGAAATGTCCGGGTCCGGGTCCGTGCCACGGACACCCGAAAGTTCGGTACGGACCCGAACGTTACAGTCCGGGTTCGCTCAACACTACTTCTGAAATATACTAACTTTCATTTGTTAACTGCCACATCTAATAAAGTCCATTCTAGACACTGAGCAGTGGATTGTTGCTTTAGTCATTTCTGATCTTTAAAGAGTTCTACAGGGACCACTAAGAATTCTGTATATTTAGGGATCTGCCAAAGAAACCTACAAACTAAATCTATGAAAAAATAATAGGACGCCCTTCCAGAGCTTCTACCCAAGGGCCTAGCACTTTTTGAATAGGGATGGGCCGAAAACCCCCTGCTTCGGTTCACACAAGAGCACCGCAAACAGGCAAAAAGTTCTAGCAAAAATGTGAACCCCATTAAAATCTATGGGACACGAACATGAAAAATCAAAAGTGCTTATTTTAAAGGCTTATATGCGAGTTATTGCCATAAAAAGTGTATGGGGACACGGGTACTGCCCAAGGGGACATGTACAGTTGTGCTCATAAGTTTACATGCCCTGGCAGAATTTATAATTTTGTGGCCATTTTTCAGAGAATATGAATGAGAACACAAAAACATCACTCATGGTTAGTGTTTGCCTGAAGCCATTTATTATCAATCAACTGTATTTACTCTTTTTAAATCGTAATGACAACAGAAACTACCCAAATGTCCCTGATCAAAAGTTTACATACCCCAGTTCTTAATACCGTGTATTGCCCCCTTTAACATCAATGACAGCTTGAAGTATTTTGTGGTATTTGTGGATGAGGCTCCTTATCTTATCAGATGGCAAAAAGCCTCCAGTTCCTGGAAACTCTTGGGCTGGCTTGCATGAACTGCACGTTTGAGATCTCCTCAGAGTGAATCAATGATATTGAGGTCAGGAGACTGAGATGGCCACTCTAGAACCTTCACTTTATTCTGCTGTAGCCAACAACAGATCAACTTGGCCTTGTGTTTTGGATCATTGGAATATCCAAGTACTTCCCATGTGCATCTTCCTGGCTGATGAATGCAAATGTTCCTCCAGTATTTTTTTGATAACATACTTCTCTGAAAAATGGCCAAGAAATCATAAATTCTGCCAGGGTATGTAAACTTATGAGCACAACTGTATCAATGCAAAGAAAAGTTTTTAAAACAATTGTTTTTTCACGAACTGTGATTTTAATAATACTTAAAGTGAAACAATAAAAATGAAATATTCCTATAAATTCAATTAAATATCATGCCTGGGGTCCCCTTAGTCTGCCTGTAAAGTGGCAAATCTGTGCGATGTGTAGAACATGCCATAGCAATAAAACAAGAAAGTATGTGTGGCCGGGCAACCCACATTGGCAGGCCTCCACCCCTAATACAATTTTAGAAAAGCAAACAAGCAAAACATGGGGCTTTAAATGAGGCATATAAATGTAACTGATATTATACAACCAGTGTGCATGGTTCTCTATGTATGATTAAATAGATACCTTCATAATGTCATAATAATATATCTCAATCATGGCCCATGTCAAGAATAACAAAGCCATCATAGGACTAAATATAATCATTTATAAATGCATATGTATATAATAGATACAATTTGTAATGCAAAAATACATAATGGTAATATATGAAATCTCTGTACATGGGAACATGATTGGCAGAATAAAAATTATCATATATAAATATAATTTGGTCGGGTATAATTAATATCATATGCACACAGGAAAAAATTGGTTAAACAAAGTATAGTCTTCGTAAAAATCCATCTTGTCTAAAAGTCTTCTAAAAATAAACCCTACGCGTTTCGTGGCGTATCAGCCACTCATCAGGGGTATAGCAAGATGGTACTGAAAAATATGTTAAAAATTAATTAGTTGAGGGATGATGAAATATATAGTCCCCCTAAAAAGGGGAGCAAAAATATATAGACATATCCAATTTATACACACCGATTTCCAGACAATGCTCGGCCGACATAGGGGTGAGACAAAGGCCGTGGACGAACCCCCATCCCGGGGGTTGAGGCGGAAAAGGTCCCCCCCAAAAACCGGAGAGTAGCGGCGTCAGAAGGGTACACACCTCCACGATGCTATAGTGACATGTTGTGAGTGTACATCAATGGCTACCTGGGCTGTGAAGAAAAAATGGGTAAAATAAGATTGTGGAAAAAGGTGTAAAAAATGAAAAAAGTGTAAATGGTGCAGATAACATTAGATGTCGGTGAACGTGATGGGTAGTGAAGTGATGTGCACAGTGTATGATGTGTGAAAGTAATAGTGTATGGGATACCTGTGCTGGTGGTGTAATATGGATCTAGGCTGTGTGAGGGCCTCTCCAACCAAGGAAGAACAAATAAGGTGGTGTGTCGTCCACTCCGCAGCCCGCACCCCCACGGCCTGGGGCGGATATCCGCCAACGTCATACATCCGCGCCACAATGTCAGGGGATGGTGCGGGCCAATCGCGGCATTATATCCGCAATAAAGCCACGCCCCTCCCATCTGTGGCACGGGATCGACAAGACGCCTAGCAGCGTCATGTGACGCAAGAGGCGAGGCGTCCAAGTATGACGCCGATGCGTCAGGGGTCGACCCCCACCCACCCCAAGGAGAGAGGGCGGAGAGGGAGAAGAACCGTGACGCATCTAATGCTATCTGCACCATTTACACTTTTTTCATTTTTTACACCTTTTTCCACAATCGGCCGAGCATTGTCTGGAAATCGGTGTGTATAAATTGGATATGTCTATATATTTTTGCTCCCCTTTTTAGGGGGACTATATATTTCATCATCCCTCAACTAATTAATTTTTAACATATTTTTCAGTACCATCTTGCTATACACCTGATGAGTGGCTGATACGCCACGAAACGCGTAGGGTTTATTTTTAGAAGACTTTTAGACAAGATGGATTTTTACGAAGACTATACTTTGTTTAACCAATTTTTTCCTGTGTGCATATGATATTAATTATACCCGACCAAATGATATTTATATATGATAATTTTTATTCTGCCAATCATGTTCCCATGTACAGAGATTTCATATATTACCATTATGTATTTTTGCATTACAAATTGCATCTATTATATACATATGCATTTATAAATGATTATATTTAGTCCTATGATGGCTTTGTTATTCTTGACATGGACCATGATTGAGATATATTATTATGACATTATGAAGGTATCTATTTAATCATACATAGAGAACCATGCACACTGGTTGTATAATATCAGTTACATTTACATGCCTCATTTAAAGCCCCACGTTTTGCTTGTTTGCTTTTCTAAAAATGCCATAGCAATAATGACATTTCTAAAGGAAAAAAAGTAATTCAAAATTGCTTGTGGCTGTAATGTATTGCCGACTCCCAGCAGTATAGATGAAAAATCAATGAAGAAAATGGTGTAGGGTCCCCCCCCCCCCCCGAATCCATACCAGGCCCTTCCGGTCTGGTATGGATTTTAAGGGGAACTCCACGCCAATATTTTGTTTAAAAAAATGGCATGGGGTCCCCCCAACATCCATACCAGGCCCTTTGGGTCTGGCATAGATTTTAAGGGGAACTCCATGCCAACATTTTTTAAAAAATTGGCGTGGGGTCCCCCCCAAAATCCATACCAGACTCTTATCCGTGCATGCAACCTGGCAGGTCAGCATAGGGTGGGGAACGAGCGAGCGACCCCCCCAGAACCATACCAGGCCATATGCCCTCCACAAGGGGAGGGTGCTTTGGGGACCCCCCAAAGCACCTTGTCCCCATGTTGGTGGGGACAAGGGCCTCTTCCTGGCAACCCTGGCCAGTGGTTGCCGGGGTCTGTGGGTGGCAGGCTTATCGGAATCAGGAAGCCCCCTTTAACAAGAGGGTCCCCAGATCCCACCCCCCCCATGTGAAAGGGTATCAGGTACATTGTACCCCTACCCATTCACCAAAAAAGTGTCTAAAAAGTAAAAATCACAACAGAGAGTTTTTGACAATTTCTTTATTAAAAAAAAAGTATCCCGCGTTGTACATCCATCATCAATCACGATGCTCGACAGACCCGAAATATTGAAAAAATGAAAATGCTCCTCCTCCATGGAAGACCTCCCAGCGACTGCTGTCTTTTCACTTTGACAGTTTATTTATAGGCAAGGGTGGGGCCACCTGGTGGCCTAACCTGGTGACCCGCCCCCTTTAACGCCACATGATATCACATTACGTCATACGGGGCGGGGTCACTTGGTTACATCACTGGGTGGCTCCGCCCTTGCCCATAAATAAATTGTCAAAGCGCAGAGATGGCAGTCAGTGGGAGCCCTCCCAGGGAGGAGGAGCATTTTCATTTTTTCGGGTCCGTAGGGCAGCATGATTGACGATGGATGTACATTGCGGGACACTTTTTTTTAAACTTTTTTAAGCTGTCGTGGTTTTTACTTTTTTGGTGAATGGGAAGGGGTACAATGTACCTGATGCTCATTCCCCTGGGGGGGGGGGGCCCTTGTTAAAGGGGGCTTCCAGATTCCGATAAGCCCTCCCCGCCGACCCCGACAACCACCGGTCAGGGTTGTCGAGATGAGGCCCATCAACATGCGGACAAGGTGCTTCCCATGTTGAGGGCATGTGGCCTGGTATGGTTCAGGAGGGTGGGTGCTCACTCACCCCCCCCCCCATCCTGACCTGCCAGGTTGCATGCTTGGATAAGGGTCTGGTATGGATTTGGGGGGGCTCCACGCCTTTTTTAAAAAAAATGTTGGCGTGGTGTTCCCCTTAAAATCTATGCCAGACCCAAAGGACCTGGTATGGATTTTGGGGGGGACCACCACGCTGTTTTTTTTTTTCATTTTGGCGTGAAGTTCCCCTTAAAATCTATACCAGACCCAAAGGGCCTATTATGGATTTTGGGGGGACCTTAGGTCGTTTTTTTTCTTAATTCTGTCACAGGGTTCCCCATAACCACTTCAATACAGTATTATATACTCGGCACTGCACTATATAACCTGCACTGTATTATATACTGTACACCGAATGCACTGCAGTATATACTGTACACCGCCTGAAGTGTATTATCCACTTCAATACTGGGCACTTTCCTCCCTTCCTGCCCAAGACAATTTTCAGCTTTCAGCTCTCTCACACTTTGAATGACAATTGCGCGTTCATGCAACACTGTACCCAAACTAAATTTTTATCATTTTCTTCCCACAAAAAGAGTTTTGGTGATGATTGATCACCACTGGGGTTTTTATTTTTTGCTAAACAAACTAAAAAAGACCGAAATGTTTTTAAAAAAAGTTTTTCTTCATTTCTGTTATAAAATTTTGTTTTCTCCTTCACTGATGGGCACCAATGAGGCTGCACTGATATGTAGAATTTCTGGGCACTGATTGGCTCTAATAGGTAGCACTGATGAGGAGGTTGTCACACCTTGACTGGGAATCGTTCCTGGGATCTAGCGCTCTTGGGTTGGGTTTCCTACTGCCTGTGCCACTGGGAAACTTCTATCTCTGTAGAGCCCTGGGTTTCTGCTGCTTCGTGATTTTGGACTCTGGCTTCACCCAGTGGCCAGCTGTAGGTAGTCTCCTAATCTTGTAACCTATATATCCTCTCTTCCTCTTCCTGTCCCCACCCTAGTATAGGTTCCACATCCTTTTTGTTGTTGTACCAGATTGTTTTACTTGTTGCTAACTCTGCTTGCTCCCGACTACGCCTTTGGATTGTTCTTTGGATTATGTTGACTGTATCTATAGTATACACTGATATATATATATATATACTAAACTGCCTGCACGCCACTAACTAACAGCCTAATATAGCTCAAATTCTCCACATTATCACACTACATATGCCCGCCGTGTAAGCAGCCTTATATAGTGTGGGGCGTGGACTTAGCCCCCTGATCCATGATTGGGCAAAGGCACCCTGCCTTTGGCCAATCACGGTTCTCACAACAGATCAGCAGGTCAGGTGCTTGCTTTGGCCAATCAACAGCCTTCAATGCACTGCGATCTCACAGTGCATTTATGGGGCGCTCTGCGGCGCACAAATTTGCCACAAACGCCCCATATGTTTATTTGTTCTGCGAACAAACGAACACCCAATGTTCGAGTCAAACAACATCGGGACCATCCCTACCTTTGAACTATTACAGAGTAAAACTGTGGACCAGTATCTTTTCCACCAAACTGTGCAAACAAAACCAAATAAAAAGACACCATATTTATTTATTTGTAAAATTTACCTCTCTACCCATCTCATCTCTTTCACTCTCTCCTTTTCTCTTTGTCAAGTTTCAGAACAATTTTGTCCCTGTTTTTGAATATGAAATCTGACTGGTACCTGGCAATCTGGGCAACATCCTCCCTCTGCACACTGATGTTACCAGAACACAAAGTTCAGCCCCCCCAGACTCTCGCTCACTTTGCTGGATGTCCCCGTTGAAGCGGTACACCCAGCTGCCTCTCCACCTCTGGTAGACAGTGGCAGCAGAAGGAGTGCAGGCACGGCAGCAGCTTGGGCTTGGAGTTCCAGTTCTGAAGGTTCTGGGTACATGGCGCATGTATCCAGCGGCTCCACTTGGGGTCCAGAATAAGGCGGAGAAAGAGGAGGCCACAGAAAACAGGAGGGGGGGTTCGGGCTCTCCTCAGCTGGAGCCACCACAGGAACAGCCAGAGCGGCTGTCTTTTCCCCACTCTCCGTCTCTTCCATGGTCTGGGCCTCAGTTCCCACACCACTACTCCTGTCCTGTCTGATGCCACTGTTGTTACTGCTCAGGGGACCTTCTCTCTCTCCTCCGCTAGCACCGCCTCCTTTGTTGATATGAAGGAGCCCGGGACCAGGGACAGACCTGCAAAATGAGGGACTGTCCCAGGCAATCCGGGACACGTGGCCACCCTAGTTCCAATACGTATTGAGCTTCTCTTACAGGGGGAGAAGGAGGGGAGTTTCTCAGTCAGACCATTTGTACTGCTGTTCTGCCTGAAATCCCAAAGCTGTTAACCATTGCAGCACTGGCCATTCAGAGACCAGAAGAGGACAAGGCATCCCTTCAGTCTAGTTTTCCAGCTGCCTGCACAATGTGGAACATCCTTCATTACAGGTAAGCATTGCGACTAAATGGGTATTGATGGGCAGCACTTATGAGCAGGCACTGATGGACACTGAAAGGCTGCACTGAATGGCATCACTAATGGGCACTGATTGGTGTCACTGATGGGCATTGATTGATGGCACTGTTGGACACTGATTGGTGGCACTAATGGGCACTGCTCTGGCCTTCCTGGGCCCTGATTACCTGCACTGCTCACCCCTGTGAGGAGATACCGCTGATTGGCACTCCTTGTCGCATACTCTGTCAGTGTGAGGCAAGGAGAGCCGATTAACGGCACTTCCATGTTTACTGTACATGTGACCAGCTGTGCTTGGACACAGCCGATCACATGGTTAAAGAGCCATGTTATTGGCTTTTTATAGAGATTGGTGTTGAGCTGTGTCCTAGGAACACGGCCCCGGGCGGGGCTGTGACATCATAGGGGTGGGGCCTGCCGGGTGATGATAGTGGGTGGCCCTGCCCCATGCCAATATAAGGCACGGCACACAGCGGAGAGGGTATTCGTGAAGGAGATTGCGTCGTGTCAACATGGGGAGAAGAAGGGAGGAAGAACAGAGGAAAGAGGACAGCGGAGAAGACCGGCAAAAGAGCAGAAGACGCCGCAGAGAAGGAGAAGAAAGAAGACCCCTCAGAAGATGGAAGACCCCGCAAAAGAGACGATGACACCAGAGTAGACGTCGGAGCTGATTTAATAAAATATTTTAAAAACCTGTGTAGTGTGTTTTTTTTTGTACATTTTTTATTCCATGTAAATGGGTAGGGGTATGATGTACCCCATACTCATTTACATAGGATTCCGATAAGTCCCCGCCCGCAGACCTCGACAACCACCGGCCAGGGTTGTCGGGAAGAGGCCCTTGTCCTCATCAACATGGGGACAAGGTGCTTTGGGGTGGGGGGCGCAGAGCCCCCCCTGCCCCAAAGCACCCATACTCCCCATGTTGAGGGCACACGGCCTGGTATGGTCCAGGAGGGGGGGGTGCTTGCTCGTCCCCACCCCCTTTCCTGGCCTGCCGGGCTGCGTGCTTGGATAAGGGTCTGGTATGGATTTTGGAGGGGGACCCCACACAGTTTTATCGGCGTGGGGGTTTCCCTAAAACCCATACCAGACCAAAGGGCCTGGAGAGGGACCCCATACCAGTTTTTTTTTATTTAAATTTGGAGTGGAGTTCCCCTTCATGATCCCCAGAGCACAAGTCACATGCCAAAGTCGGATCTGTGAGAACACTGATCCGACTCCAATGCCTTTCATTGGGCTGAAGTAGGATTAAAGTCGGACAAAAGTAGTACAGGAACCTTTTTCAAAGTCGGTCCGACTTTGAAAAACACAAGTCGGACCAGTTAAGACGGCTCTCATAGGGAATCATTGTTTTTGTGACGTAATGCGACTTGTGCTCCTCATGTCGGTCCGAGAATCGGACTAGTGTGAACAGCAGTAGAGTAGGGTACTGCTGTTATATCAGCTCCTGTTAGGAAATCTGGCGCTTGTAATTAAAGTGGAAGTAAAGTCCCATGCATGACTTTTGCCTATAGGTGAGCTTTCCTATAGGTACAGTAAATATCTCCTAAATGTGCACTGTTTAGGAGATATTTACTTTGCAAAGTAACGTCACCAACACATACACTCTGAAGGAACGGCATACCCATGCTGTTCCCTCAGAGTCCTGTGCCATAGATGTAGGAGTGATGTCATCGCAGCTCCAGCCACTCACACAGCCAGAGTCCGCGAACCCGGAAGGAAGACCGGGTGAAGATGGAAGCGCCTTCAGCTGCGAGTGCGATGCTAGATGGCTTCCTTCCAAGGTAAGTTTCACGCTCAGTATCCGATGCATACTAGCACATTATGGCATTGCCTTGCAGGGTTTTTTAAAAACAGTAGTTTACTACCACCTTGATACAAAATAAACAACTACAACACCATTTAGAAAGATAATACAATAATAATAATAATAATCTCCACAATAGTGTTTGCCACTAGATGCCCTCCATCTGCAGGACAAACTTTAGCCTACCAGGAGAAGATCTGGACAGCAAGAGGACCCTGCTTGTTATATGATTGGCTTGAAATATGTATCAAAAATATACAGCATTAAGTAATGGGAGGGATAGGCTTGAACACAGTTGCAGTCTACCTTAATTGTGGTATTTGTAACATATTATATAGGATGGTACCCGAAGAGAAGATTCAGAAAAAAAAAACACAACTGCCCGACAAGGTCTAACAGAACTAACTACGAGGGATGAGCCAACAGATCATTCCAAACCTAGGTTGGAACCAAACCTTGCCTGCCGAGTGCCTTGTTCGGAGGGAGCCAAACATAATACATAGAAGTGGTATTTCTATATATGACAACTTCTCACTGTCGCTGGTTCTTAAGAAAGAAGCAGGTGTTTGCAACCACTGCATCCCTAGGAACTGCTGACATCACGGCACATTTCCTTACATGGCTAGGATTCACTGACCACATAAGCAAAGGGGTGCGGACAGCAGTGACATTACTGCCCACATATGGCCACTGGGCATACTTGGCAAAGATGTCACCACCATTCCCACCCCTTCTCTTATATAGCTGATAACAGCTGTCATTCTGCTAATGGTACTGGGGGTATTGATTGTATGTGCTAGAATGTTAATTTTTCTTTTTGGTCAAAAGGCATCATGATTGATGATAGATTTACAACAAGGCACATTTTTGTGGATTTGTATTTTCTTAGTAAGTACCTCACACCCTGGACGCGCTGGTCAATTTGGTGTGAACGCAAAATGGAGAGAGCTACTGCTGCCCCGTGGCTCATTCAGGAAAAGCCCAGCTCCCCGGGATCCAGCCCGACCTTGGCCTCCTCCTCCTCTCCTAGGCATCATCTGGAACTACCACAGAAGGGGCTCCCCCGCCCTTCTCTCTCACCTGCCGAACGGCGAAGACGCATAGACCTCAACTTATGCCTGTATTGTGGGGACTCGGGACATTTAGCGAGTAGTTGCCCCGCCAAAGCGGGCAAGGGTCCTACCACAGTTGCCGGAGAAGTCCTGTCCTTACCTGGTGCCAAGCCCCACCTGATCCTCTTCATCTCCCTCCAGGTTCCAGGTGGATGCGTTCAAGTCCCAGCTATTCTGGACTCAGGGGCTAGTAGTTGTTTCATGGACCAAGCCTTTGCCACTCTGCATCATATTCCACTACGCCCCAAGGCCCAACAGATGGTCCTTTGACTGGCGGATGGGTCAATCATAAAATCAGGTACCGTGACCCACGAGACATTCCCCCTACCAGCCTGGACGGCAGAAGGACACACAGAGTTTTTGCTTTTGGACGTCATCGCGTCCCCCTTATGTCCAGTTATCCTCGGCCTACCCTGGCTCCGGGCCCACAATCCGCTGATCAACTGGTCTACCGGAGAGGTGCAGTTTCAGTCTTCTTACTGCCTTACCCACTGCTTGCCGCAACCTCCAAAGACCTCCTCGGCTATCCTTAGTATGAACTCTGACCCAGATCTGGAAGCCCGCCAGGCGATCCCGGAAGCCTACCATGACTACTTAGATGTTTTTAGCAAAAAGGGGGCCAATACCCTGCCCCCGCACCGACCATATGATTGCCCAATTGACCTGCTGCCCGGGCTGAAGTCCCTTTCGGACGGATTTTTCCTCTGTCGGAAGTAAAACTGGCGGCTCTCAAATCATACTTAGAGGAGAACCTGGAGAAGGGCTTCATCCGGCCCTCCACATCACCTGCAGGAGCAGGAATCTTCTTTGTGAAGAAAAAGCACCACACACTCAGACCTTGTATTGATTACCGGGACCTCAACAAGGTCACAATTAAGAATCGGTATCCGTTACCCCTCGTCCCAGAACTTTTTCAAAGACTTGGAACGGCTACTATGTTCACCAAGGTAGATCTACCTTGGCCTATAACCTAATCCGCATACGGGAGGGGGGTGAATGGAAGACGGCCTTTAGGACTCGCTTTGGCAACTTTGAATACCTGGTCATGCCTTTTCGGGCTCTGCAACGCCCCAGCGACCTTCCAGCAACTAATAAATGGTGTCTTCCGAGATTACCTTGATCTATTCGTGGTCGTCTATCTCGATGACATCCTCATCTTCTCCCCCTCCCTGGAGGAACATCGTACTCAACCGCCTCCGGGAACACGGACTTTATGCAAAGGCGGAAAAGTGTGCATTCAAGCGTGCGAACATCGCATTCCTAGGATTCCATCTTTCCATGAAGGATATCACCATGGACCCTCAAAAGTTCACAGCCATACTTGACTGGCCATCACCAGTAGATAAAAAAGGGGCACAACGCTTTGTTGGTTTTGCCAATTTTTATAGGAAATTTATACGAGGATTTTCTGCAGTCATTGCTCCCATAACCCAGCTGACCAAGCAGAATGTCCGCTTTACCTGGACCACCGAGGTACAGGCAGCCTTCCAGGCTCTACAGAAACTGTTCACATCTGCTCCTGTGCTCAAGCACCCCGACCCAGCACTGCCGTATGTCCTGGAAGTGGACGATTCGGAGACCGCAGTCAGGGCGGTCCTCTCTCAGAGACAGGGGCCCAAGGCCTCACTGCACCTCATCACGTTTTTCTCTCAGAAACGTCCTGCCCCCGAGTGGAATTACGACGTTGGGGACAGAGAACTGTTGGCAATAAAGTCCGCCCTGCAAGAATGGCGGTATCTTCTTGAAGGAGCAAGGCACCCAGTCCTGGTATTCACAGACCACAAAAATCTGGAGTACCTGCGGACGGCCAAGAGGCTGAGACACCACCAGGCCAATGGGGCTTGTTCTTTTCCTGCTTTCAGCTCCTTATCACGTACAGGCCTGGGTCCAAGAACGTCAAGCCAGGCGCCCTGTCCCAGAAGTTTCCTGAGCCTGGGGAAGTTCCCCCTACAGACAGCATTCTGCCTGTCCACAGCTTTCTATTGGTCCAGGAGGACCTCCTAACCCAGATACAGCGGGTGCTAGCTGGCTCCACTGTACGCAAGGACCCTAAACTGGCAGAGAAAGATGGGCTGTGGTGGGTGGGTACCCGAATCTTTATACCTGAAGCACTCCGCCTGGAAGTACTGGAGCTTTGCCATGACAGTAAGCTAGCCGGGCACTTTGGCAACCGCAGGTGAACTGTTGGCCCGCACATTCTGGTGGCCGCACATGCCTGAGGATTTTAGAACCTATGTAAGTGCCTGTCCCACTTGTGCCCAGAACAAGACAGAGAGGGCCAAGGCCTGGGGCCTGCTAAATCCCTTACCTATCCTTGAACGTCATTGGTCCCATATTTCCATTGATTTTATTGTTGAGCTGCCCCCATCCGCGGGATTCAACCCCATCTTCATAGTGGTAGACCGTCTCACTAAGATGCCACACTTTATCCCGATGCAAGGCACACCTACTGCAACAGAAACCGCCAAGACCTTCATCAAAGAAATTGTCAGGTTGCATGGCATCCCCACTAACATTGTGTCAGACCAGGGGGTGCAATTTACATCCCGAGTCTGGAGAGCTCTATGTTCCATCCTAGGAGTTGAACTGGCCTTTTCTTTAGCCTATCACCCGCAGTCGAATGGTCAGACAGAAAGGACCAACCAGACCCTTGAGCAGTACCTACGCTGCTACTCCTCGTACTCCCAGGATGATTGGGTCTCTCTACTGCCATTAGCGATTTCACCTATAACAACGCGGTCCATTTTGCCACCAAGCATTCACCACTCTGGACGAATCTCGGCTATCACCCCACATTCCTGCCTACCACCCTGACCGAAAGCCCTGTCCCGGCTGTGCAGGAGATCACGCAGTTCTTAGAAAGGAACAACCGCCTTCTGCAGGGGACCCTTGCACAAACCCAGGAGCGTGATAAAATGACTTTCGACAGGGGGAGACGAGGAGAGTTGAACTTGCAATCTGGCGAACGGGTCTGGTTGGCCACTAAAAATCTGAGTCTGACATGTCCATCTAAGAAGCTGGGCCCTAGATACATTGGACCTTTACCAGTCAAAAGAAGAATCAACAATCTGGCTTACGAAGTAGACCTTCCTCCTTCACTTAGAAACCACCCAATTTTTCACGTAAACCTGCTTAAGCCAGTGACCAAGGACCCCTTCCCGGGACGGAGAACAGCTCCACCAGAACCAGTCCTGGTGGACGGAGAGGAGGAGTTTGAGGTTGAAGCTATTCTGGACTGCAGAAGGAGAGGAGTCATTACCCAGTTCCTAGTAAAGTGGAAGGGTTATGGGCCTGAGGAGAGCTCTTTGGAACCTGAAGACCATCTACATGCCAAGGAGCTGGTGAAGGCTTTCTGGAGGAGCAACCTGACCAAGAGAGCCTGTTTGGGCATCCGGAGGATGCCTCTTGGGGGGGGCAATGTAAGGAACCTGCCTGGGACGCATCCGCCTGCCTGTGCGGATCCGCGTTCCGGGCGCGCGCCTGTGTGGATCCACGAGCGCACACCGGAAACGGCACCAGACAGCCCTATTTGAACTTCCTGCGCCCAGCAGCTTGTGCTGGCTTTTCTACAGCATTCCCGTTCCTGTGACCCCCCAGCGTGTTCTAGTGAGACTTCCTGCACCTGTGACCCCAGCTACCTATCTGGACTTTGTTGCTATCTGCCTGCCCTGACCTCTGCTTGTTTACGACCACTCTTCTGCCTGATCCTTGTACCTCATCTGCCCGCACGTTGCCGACCCTGCCTGTACCTGACTACCCACCTGCGTGCCTCGTTTGTACCGCTTTGCCTGCCTGTTGACGACCCGGCCTGTACCACCACTCTTCTGCTGCACGAGCTCCTGTGGACCTGCACCTACCACCTGTGACCAAGTCCAGCGCCCCACATAAGTCAGACTCAACCACCGGGTACGTGACATGGCCAAAATTTATAAAGAAAAATTACTAATTTGCAAAATTTTACAACAGAAATGAAGAAAATGTGTTTGTTTGTAAAATGTTCAGTCTTTTTTCATTTATAGCGCAAAAAATAAACCCAGCGGTGATTAACCACTTCCTTACTGGGCAATTAAACCCCCTCCTGCCCAGACCAATTTTCGGCTTTCAGCGCTTCGCATTTTGAATGACAATTGCGCGGTTGTGCGACCTTATACCCAAAATTTGTGTCCTTTTTTTCCCCATAAATAGAGCTTTCTTTTGGTGGTATTTGATCACCTTTGCGTCATTTCTGATCACCGCTATAAACAAAAAGAGAGCGACAATTTTGCAAAAAAGAACTATATTCCTTACTTTTTGCTATAATACAAATCCAAAAAAAAAAAAAAAAAAAATGATTCATTGCATTTGGCCAATATATATTCTTCTACATATTTTAGGTAAAAAAACGCAATCGGCGTATATTGATTGGTTTGCGCAAAAGTTATTGTGTCTACAAACTATGGGAATTGATTTATGGTGTTTTTATTATTTTTATTTTTTTTACTGGTAATGGCGGCGATCTGCGATTTTTATCGGGATTGAGATATTGCAGCAGTCATGTCGGCCATTTTTGACACTTTTTTGGGACCAATGACATTTATACAGCGATCAGAAATTTACCACTGATTACTGTATAAATGTCATTGGCAGTGAAGGGGTTAACACTAAGGGGGCAGTGAAGGGGTTAACAGTGTTCCCTAGGCGTGTTCTAACTGTGGGGGGGTGGGCTGGCCAGGACATAACAGATCTAACTGATCCCAGTAACAGGGATCAGTAGATCTGTCCTGTCCCCTGTAACAGAACGGAGAACCGCCGTGTTTACATCGGCGTTTCCCCGTTCTGCAGCTCTGTCAGGCGATCGCGGGTCTCGAGCGGACATCAAGTCCGCCCGACGCGCGGGCATAAATACCACTAAAAGGAATCTCTATTTGTGTGATAAAAAAGGACAAATAAATTCATATGGGTACAGTGTTGCATGACTGAGTAATTGTAATTCAAATGGTGACAGCGGTGAAAGCTGAAAATTGGCCTGGTTAGGAAAGGGGTTTAAGTGCCCAGTGGGCAGTTGGTTAAAGGGATAGTTCACCTTTACCACACAACTGCCTAGGCAGATAACGGGCATCTGTAGATGAAAACAAACTATGCAGCTCTGACTAAAGATTAATAATACCCTTGCTATAGGTGTAGGCCATTCACATACCTTATGAAGCCTGGCTGGAATACTCCCAGGACGTTGCTAAGTGAGGCCTAGTCATCACTGCTCACCTCCACCATCACAGGAGTGAGCTCTTTCTCTGATTCAAACCCCATCACTTACACTTTCTTTCCCCTGATGCACTTGTTCTGAACTTCGCATTTGAGAGCTCCCTCCTGTGCTGGTGGAGGTGAGCAGTGATGAGGAGGCCTCACTGAGCAATGTCCTGGGAGTTATCCAGTCAGGCTTCATTAAGTATGTAAATTGTCTACACCTATAGCGAAGGCATTATTCATCTTTAGTCAGAGCTGCACAGTTTGTTTTTATCTACAGATGTCCCTTATCTGCATAGGCAGTTTTGTGGAAAATGTGAACTATCCCTTTAAATAATGATTATGACTAATGAGTTCAGTTTCAGTGGAGAAATTGAAGCCTGAATATTGCACAATGATCCCCTTTAAGCTTCTTTGTCTTTTGTAGTATTTAGCTGCAAAGCAATTACATCCAAAAGCATTCAATTACAGTTTATCCAGAACAGGAATACTTTAAGACTGCGTTCACACCAGTGTTGCCAACCGCCAGTAAATTTACTGACAATTTGTTAAAATCAGTGATTTTTAAAACTGTCTATAAATATCAGGGTCTGATAATTTGTCATGCTGTGCTGACTTTTTAAGTGTAAACTGGGCAAACTACTTGATATGGGTATTGTCAGTGTTTCTATGTTGTGTTTAAATATCAATTGTCTTAGTTTTTAATAGGAGTTCAGTTATTTTTCAGGTTGCCAGTAAAAAATGTGCTCTGTCAGTAAGATTTTCCATGATTTGCCAGTAAAAAATGCTGCGGGAGGTTGGCAACACTGGTTCACACAGACATTAGATGCAAAGAACATCCAACGTCCGTGTTCTCCAGCCATAATTCAGGCTTCAGTGCCACAAAAATGTCAAATATTTTAGTCCTTTTAAAGAGAAACTATCAGTCAAAATAAATGCTTTAGGTTTAAAGTGCAATAAATGTAAAATTAGAGGAATAACACTTACCACTCCTGTCCCTGGTGACTCCAATCCTTTCTCTAAAGTGGTTTTAAAGCCTAAGCCTGCATTCACATAGGGGCGACCCGACTTTGGCGCGACTTTGCTAGGCGACTTCAGTGCGACTTCAGCGCGACTTCTAACATGACCTCAGGCGACTTTACAACACGACTTTTACCAGGCGACTTTGCCTTGACCAATCAGAGAAGGGAGGGAGGGGGCTGCCTAAAAATAAATTCTATTCTTTCAACTGTAAAGTCGCTTCCATGTAGATGGGGATCCGACTTCGAGACGACTTCTATTGAATCCTATGGGCACAAGTCGGATAGAAGTCGCCTAGAAGTAGTACAGGAACCTTTTCAGAAGTCACCTTGAAGTCGGAGCGACTTCAGTCGCGTATATTAAGATGGCTCCCATTCATTTCAATGGGATTTCAGATGTCAAGCGACTTGGGGCGACTTGAGGCAAGTCGGATCGCAAGTCGCCCCTATGTGAACGAGCACTAAAGGTTTTTTACCTTAAAGCCTTCTCTGCTGCAGAATCCCCCCAGCGCACCCCTCCCCTTATTCTTACCTGAGCCTCACCCGATCCAGCGACGTGCACAAGAACAGCGGCCCTCGCCTCTGTCTCTCTCCTCATTTGGCAGATTGATAGCAGTGGGAGCCATTGGCTACCCCTCCTGCTATTCAACTCCAGCGATGAGGGAGCAGGGGAAGGGGCTTGGGAGTGGCTCATGCCAGCAGGGGACCTGAGAAGAGGAGGTTCAGGACCACTCTGTGCAATTCTATTGTACAGAGCAGGTAAGTACATAGATGTTTGTTACTTTTTGTTGTTTTCCTTTACAATCGCTTTAACCACTTCAGCCCCGGAAGGATTTCCCAGGTTAGGACCAGAGCACTTTTTCCGATTCGGCACTGCGTCGCTTTAACTGACAATTGCGCGGTCGTGCGACGTTGTACCCAAACAAAATTTGTGTCCTTTTTTCCCCACAAATAGAGCTTTCTTTTGGTGGTATTTGATCCCCTCTGCGTCATTTCTGATCACCGTTATAAACAAAAGAAGAGCGACAATTTTGCAAAAAAACCTGCTAAAATACAAATAAAAAAAAAATATATATATAAAAAAAATCTTTTTTCATCAGTTTTGGCCAATTTATATTCTTCCTCATATTTTTGGTAAAAAAAATCGCAATCTGAGTTTATTGATTGGTTTGCGCAAAAGTGGCCTCGTTTACGGATAATGAGAATTAATTTCCGGGGTTTTTATTTTTTTGTTTATTTTTTACTAGTAATGGCGGTGATCTGTGATTTTTAGCGATACTGCGATATTAGGGCGGACATGTCGGACATTTTTGACACTTTTTTGGGACCAATGACATTTTTACAGCGATCAGAAATGTAAATATCCACTGATTACTGTATAAATGTCATTGGCAGTGAAGGGGTTATCCTGCAGGGGGAGATCTAGGGGTTAACTGAGTTCCCTGGGCGTGTTCCAACTGTGGGGGGGGGGGGGGGGGTTGGGCTACCATGGAC
>BLSH010000142.1:170537-199553 GCA_018402905.1 Glandirana rugosa
TATTTTTTTGTAAAAAAAAAGTGGTAAAAACCGGTTAAATATAAGAAGGAGTATAAACGCGATTTTTTTTAGCGTTAGCCGCAAATAACTAACCAAACGCGTTTTCACCAGCGCAAATGCCTACTACTCTTAAGTAAAAACCCCAAAAAGTAAAAAAAAATAAAAAATGACCATTACCGCCGCTAGACGCTAAAAATCGCCATGACGCTATAAAGTCGCCTGTAAAGCCTTGCAAAACTGTGAAAAAACCCTGGTAACCGTAAATATGTCGCTTAGCACTGATCGCTGTATAAATGCCAATGGTCCCAAAAAAGTGTCAAAACGTTCCGAAATGTCCGCTGAAATATCGCAGTACCGCTAAAAATCGCAGATCGCCGCCATTACCAGTAAAAAATAAAAAAAAATGAAAAACCCCAAAAATGAATTCTCATCATCCGTAAACGCGACCACTTTTGCGCAAACCAATCAATAAACGCCGATTGCGATTTTTTTTAGCGCAAATATGAGGAAGAATATAAATTGGCCAAAAATGGTGAAAAAAAAATGTTTTTTTATATTTTTTTTTTTGCATTTGTATTTTAGCAAAAAGTAAGAAATTTGGGTTTTTTTGCAAAATTGTCGCTCTTCTTTTGTTTATAGCGGCGATCAGAAATGACGCAGAGGTGATCAAATACCACCAAAGGAAAGCTCTATTTGTGGGAAAAAAAGGATGCAAATTTCGTTTGGGTACAACGCCGCACGACCGCGCAATTGTCAGTTAAAGCGACGCAGCGCCGAATCGCAAAAAGGGCTCCGGTCCTAAAGCTGGAAATCCTTCCGGGGCTGAAATGGTTAAAGTACATTTTCTCCTTCACTGACGGGCACTGATGTGGCTACACTGATGGGCACTGATGATGCTACACTGATGGGCACTGATGAGGTAGTACAGATTGGCACTGATGAGGTGGCACTGATAAGGTTGCACTGATAATGGGGCACATATGCAGCACTTATGGGCGGCACTGACAAGCAACACTGACGGGCACTGATACGTGGCACTGATATGCGGCACTGATGGACACTCATAGGCGGCACTGATAAGTGGCAATGGGCACGGATGGGCACTGATAAGGGGCACTTTTAGGTGGCACAGGTGGGCACTTTTAGGTGGCACAGGTGGGCACTTATAGGTGGCAGTGGTGGGCACTGGTGCAACAAGCACTGTTGGGGATGGCACTGGCAGGCATCACACATGGGCACAGTGCCATCCCTACAGTGCATAATATTGCCCTTACCTGGTGGTCTAGTGGGGGCTCCCTGGTGGTCCTGGGCGGCCTCTGTGTGATTTCCCTGGTGGTCCTGGGTGGCCTCCTTGTGATGTCTGGGGGGGGGGCCCCCTGGCGGTCCTGATCCGGCTCCCTGGTGGTCCAGTGGGGGTGATCCTGAGGGTGGCTGCGCTGATAAACGTTCAGCGCAGCCCCCTACCCCTGTCAGGAGAGCAGCCGATCGGTTCTCCGCTGCTCAGGTCTGAGCAGAGGAAAAGCCGATAAACGGCTCTTCCTATTTACACTGTGATCAGCCGTGATTGGTCACGGCTGATCACATGGTAAAAGGCTTCGGATCGATTCATCACAGGTACGTCACCTGGCCTACAGCTGCTGACCGCCCGCAGTAAAGCTACTGTGGGCAGGTGGAGAGTGCTTAAAAAAAAGGTATTTACACTGCTATTATAAACCGCATGCAGTATTGGTAGGAAAAGAGAGAAATAAAGTTTTTAACAAGACATACAGGGTATTTAGCCTTTACTTCTACTACTCTGATTATCTTCTCTCCAGGACAGGCCCTCTACCATACATCATCCCATACAATGAAAGTCCAGTGGTGGCTGCTGGTTATGCATTGTACATGATGAAATCAATAATAGAGGCAGCAACTTGTGTCAAATTTGAGAAATAAATTGGTGATTTGATAGGTTGATCCCAGTAACTGAATAGATCAAAATATATGGTCCAAACCATAAGCTGTACAATGTGGGACACTGCCAATGATGTATGGTACATCAAGCCCAATTGGCTAATGCCCCTGTCACAGGGTAATGATTCTTGCCAATCCTAATGGTAACTATACCACCGCAGTAGAATATTGTTGGTTGTTGATAGACATCTGAGGCAAATTTCTAACAATGTTCTGCAAGTCCAAGTTTTATGAAGGTCCCACCAAAGTATGTATGAGAGTTTTTGAGTTCATTCTATAAGCAAAGTATACAGTATATTGTCAGAATGCATCCCTTCCTCTCTGGAACTACAGGCCGATTCAAGTGATGTTTTCCCACCAGAAATGATGTGTATTTTGGCCAGAATGAAACCCAGGGCTACCTTTGATTGGTGCTGAGGGGGTATGATAAGTTGGATGTAGGGTTCTACTAGCTCTCTATTTGTCTCACACTGAAAGGGAGCAAGAAAAAATGGGGCACAATCATTTTCAACAAAGGAGAAATCCAGCCAAAACTTGTTTGGCTGTACTTCACTTATGGATCACAGGAGTGCAATTTGTTTTGCACTCCTGAAGTCCGCTCTCTGCTGACATCACAGGAAGCAGTCCAGGCACCGTGTCATTGTGATAATGGAAGTTGGTATCTTCCAGGTGCCTGGACAGACACCCCGCTCAGCTTCTCTGCGAACCGCTGAGAGCCTGAGTCGGCTTCTCCCCACCCCTCAACAGCTCAGCACTGCAGTGAGTGTGGGGGAGGCAGAGCGGAGAGCTGCTGATTGACAGTCTGCATTAGAGTTTAGCGAACACCTGGACGTTCAGGTTCGGAGGGTCCATACGAACTTTGGGAAAAAGTCCGGGTTCGGCACCGAACTTTGCCCAAACGTTATCCCGGACACCGAACCCCATTGAAGTCAATGGGGACCCAAACTTTTAGGCACAAAAATGGCTGTAACAAAGTCCTGGCAAGTGCTAGAGGGCTGCAAAAGGAAGTAAAATGGGGGTAAGAGTAGGGCAAGTGCCCTACAAAAAAATGGGGATAGGGAAAATAAATTGAAATCAAATAAATTAGGATTTTTGAACAATAATGTGTCACTTACAGCTGCCGCTAAAACCTCTCCCTTTAGAAATAGGAGATGATTTTTGAACAATAATCTGTCCCTCTTAGCAGAAGCCTCTACCTAGTGCAGTCAGATCGCTCAAACCAGCAGTATGTGAAATCTCAAATTACTCCCACGATCTGATTGTTGTGTACGATCCCACAATCTGATTGTTGTGTAGGATCGTTGTGTTAGGCAGGGTTGGATCTGCAATCTGTCACTCAAAGCAGCAGTATGTGAAATCTCAAATTTCTGCAATCTGTCCCTCAGAGCAACAGCAGTAGTAATCTCAGGATGCAGGATCAGATGTTAAAATGTCTGCAATCTCTCCCTGACAAAAACGCAGACAGCTTCCTCTCCCTACACTAACCCAAGAGCATGTGACATGTCGCACTGTGACTCCAGCTTATAAAGAGGCTGGGTCACATGATGCACTGGCCAATCACAGCCATGCCATTGATTGGCTGCCCTGCAGCTATTCAACATGCGTGATCAACTACCAGAACCCAGAACCCAAACCCGAACGTTTTTTGAAATGTCCATGTTCGGGTCCGGGTCCCGGACACCCGAAAGTTCGGTACGGACCCTAATGTTACAGTCCGGGTTCGCTCAACACTAGTCTGCATCTCTCTGCTCAGGGAGCTGTGAGAACTGAGCGATCGTCTGAGTTTGATCGCTTGGTTCTCAGTGTAGAAGCACCTCCTAGGTAAGTATAAATGGGGGGAAAAAAACAAAAACCTTTACTTCACTTTTATCTAACTTTTGTCTGGGAAATGCTGTAGGAAAGGTTCTGAATAGTGCTATCTGTACCTTAAAATACTGAATGTTTTATTTGCCTTAAAAATAATAAAATTATTCAAAAGGAAACAAAAAATCTATATCTAAATATATACAATATGTCTATATACAGTATGTCTGACGTAATGCTTGCTGATAATTTTATCTTGACTTTTGCTTTACAAATTAAAGAATATGGAAAGCCAAAAGAGTAAGGAATAGTTAAAAGCCTTGTCAAGATTATATTGTTCAATACAAAAGGTCCCTAGCATACATTCAAGCTAGCTTTCATATAAAACATAACTAAACTGTCTCAAATACTCAGGTTATAAACGGAAGGTTTTGTTGATACATTTGCAAATACTTGTGATAGACATACTGTGCATCAAAGCACTTCAAGCATGGCCCCTAACTCTAAACTGCCCTGAGTTGCCCAACCAGATATACACTATGTTGTCAAAAGTATTGGGACACCTGCTTTTACACACACATGAACTTTAATGGCATCCGAGTCTTAGTCCGTAGGGTTCAATATTGAGTTGGCCCACCCTTTGCAGCTATAACAGCTTCAACTCTTCTGGGAAGGCTGCCCACAAGGTTTAGGAGTGTCTATGGGAATGTTTGACCGTTCTTCCAGAAGCGCATTTGTGAGGTCAGGCACTGATGTGGATGAGAAGGCCTGGCTCGCAGTCTCCGCTCAAATTCATCCCAAAGGTGGGATTGAGGTCAGGACTCTATGCAGGCCAGTCAAGTTCCTCCACCCCAATCTCGCTCATCCATGTCTTTATGGACCTTGCTTTGTGCACTGGTCAAAATCATTTGGTGGAGGGGAGATTATGGTGTGGGGTTCTTTTTCCGGGGTTGGGCCTGGCCCATTACTTACAGTGAAGGGAACTCTTAAGGCGTCAGCATACCAAGACATTTTGGATAATTTCATGCTCTCAACTTTGTGGGAACAGTTTGGGGATGGACCCTTCCTGCAACATGACTGCACACCAGTGCACAAAGCAAGGTCCATAAAGACATGGATAAGCGAGTTTGGAGTGGAAGTGCTGGGGGACATAGAGTAGAACAGCATGGGACAGATGGCAAGCAGTTGAATAAACTCACCATAATCATATGCCTCTCATATTACTGATTGGCATATAAGACTTTTTAAAGGGATGTTCCTGTATTCAACTCGAAACTCTCACCATTCCTTTCCCTTCACGGGGGGCTCACAGACATTAAACAATGGAAGAACAAGAAAATAAATAGTGCAATAATGCCAAACTCAATTTATTAAAACCCAGTTAAAAAATGCAAGTCACAAGTAAAGCTAAAAACCAGGCTTATCATAAATTCCAAGCAAGCATGCTCTCCCGCTCGACCCAATGCAGTGACCATGCAATCCATGAAACCAGCATCTCACTCGGTCCCCTGGCCACGACACTTCCGGATCAGTGTCTGGCGTTACTTCTGGACGCCATGCAGCCATGCCCTAAAGCATTTGGTCCTTGCGACTTTTTTCGATTTCCTTTGAAACATTTGCAGGGACGAGACACATTAGGAAATTAAGGAATGAGTATCCTCCTTTATTTTCTTCCAATAAAGATTTTGTAAATGAGAAAATTAAGGAATGTAAATCACAGCACTGCCTCAAATTTTGAATTTAATTTAAATTTGCTAGAGTGGTAATTTTTCAAGTGGGAGTATTTTTAGTAATACCAAATGAATGACTTCTCACAACGAATTCTCTAACAGCAGCCAGTTGTTTGGACAGGCGAACAAGCCATTTAGTTTACCTATGAAAAAAATAGGATGCAGCACAAAATTATAACAATACAACAGTCATAGGCCATTTAACATGCAAATGAGGTATAGAAGGAAGTTCAAAAACATATGCTGCTTCCAGATAGTGGTTTAGTAACTGCATCCTATTTTTTTCATAAGTTTTGATTGTGGGTTGGTGATTCCCTTGATGCAAGGCTGCAAACGTTCTCTATATTTTTATTGATTAGGCAGCGCTGATTTTGTGTATACTTTCCATTTAGTTCACCTGTTCTGTGAACTGAAAGCATCTAAAGTTCACAGAGAACCCTGCACCACCCCAATCTCGCATCTTATTTCTACTAGCCAGCAAATAAAAAAAAAAAAACAACTAAACTGTCTTAACCACTCAAGTTAAAATGAAGGGTTTTTGTTGGATGCATTGTTTTGTATATTGTCCCCAGTACAGAAAGTGATGTGAAATCCAACATTTTAGACGTGTCACGTTCTCTACACCAGTGTTTCCCAACCCAGTCCTCAAGGCACACCAACAGGTCATGTTTTCAGGATTTCCCTCAGATGAAACAGCTGTGGTAATTACTAAGGCAGTGAAACTGATCAAATCACCTGTGCAAAATAATGGAAATCCTGAAGACATGACCTGTTGGTGTGCCTTGAGGACTGGGTTGGGAAACACTGCTCTACACAATCCAAAATTAAAAAGTAAAATATGCACACACTTTAATTTATTGGTAGTGTGTTGGGAAACTGGCTCCTGCA
The DNA here is from genome assembly GCA_018402905.1 of Glandirana rugosa. NCBI lineage: Eukaryota > Metazoa > Chordata > Amphibia > Anura > Ranidae > Glandirana > Glandirana rugosa. The sequence continues at coordinate 176,912 of BLSH010000142.1, forward strand.
ACAGCTCAGTGGAATTAATTTACTAAAGACGTATTAACTACCCAATCCAGTGCAGGAAAACTAAAAAAGGAATTTCCCTTGTACATGATTGATGTGATTGGCATGGATGGTCAGGGTGAACACAGCTGCACTACTCCTTTGGTAAATCAACTACAAAAATGTTTCTTCACCTAGTACATCAGGGTTTCAAACACTTTGCAATAGACTCAATCATTTGACCTTACCTGAGTGTATTAGAAGGTTAAAAAAATATTCCAGCAAAACCTGCCCATGGCAATGGCACGGTGCCATGGCAATTACTTTTATTGAATGTGTGTACTGTTTCATATCTATCATGAAATGTAATTGCTAGGAACCATTGTAAGTGAACTGATTTATTTTCTAGATGCACATTCTTCACAATTTCATTAAAGATGAACACACAGGAGCAGCTCAATTAACCATATGCACAATGGGGGAGATATACTAAAACGGGGGCACACAGAATCTTGTGTTGCAGTGCATAGAAACCAATCAGCTTCCAGGTTTTATTGTCAAAGCTTAATTGAACATAGGAGAAAAATCCAGACATGGCAACTTGGTTTTGACAAAGCCCTTTGATAGTGTGAAATGCGTCAACTTCTGTCCTCCCCCCCTCCCCCGCCTGTACCCCCATTTTTGCTCTATTTTTCACAATAAATATTTTTGCTTTATTTTGGTGGGTGTGCTGCCATTTCTGGATTTTTCTCCTCTGATCGAACTGTTCCAGCCTATCAAGCATTGATGTGGGAACTTTGGTCTGTTACTCACCTGGAGCGCTGTTGGTCATTCGGGTCACCCGCACCCACCCCCCTCTGGAGGTGGTCGGTAGGTCAGTCATTCAACCACGCACTTACCCCATCTAGGCTGCAGGTGGGCAGCGCTCCTATGGGCGGCAGGCAGCAGCTTCCATCACGTCTCCTCCTCCACTGCATTATGGCAGCTTCCGCTGTGCATCTTCTCCCCCCTCCTCCTGGGCATCCAATAGGATCGCCTGTCTTTTTAGCCAATCGGGTGATGGGTCTCCGGATCCGCTTCCTGATTGCCAGGGAGGAGGATAAGTGTGACTATAGCGAATATTGATTCGCTATTGTCATCCAACTGGGTGGGCTCAGAGTGCAGTGCTCTGCATCCCAAGCCCATCCTTTTTTGAAGCCTATTAGAGCCTCTGGCTCTAATCTCATGCTTAAAAAACAAAAAGATGATTTGAATCCATTCGTCCTGTGCCCTGCATGTAGACTAGGGGGCCAGGACGCATGGATAGGGGGGGTGCCCATGCACCTCCCATAATTGCCACTGATTTGGGCCATATATATTTCTCTGACAATTTACACCAGTTATGATTCAAACCTGTTTGTGATTTAATAATTCCACTAGGAAATACACATTTGTGTGTGTTTGTGTATGGTGTGCTGCTTATGCTTATTAGTAAGTGTACTGCAGATTATTCTATTCATTGTTTTGCTTTTTTACCCCTGAGGAATCCTTTATATAATCTTCAGGTGTCAAGGAACGCCTGCTAAGAACACATTATTAGAGGTTATTGGGGAAATACTCCTTACCTTGGTGGCTAGTAGGAAGCACTTATAGTAGTGGTAGCATGCCTTTGTTATAGCCAAAGAGATTATTGGTGTGATGCAGCTGGCTCTGCAAGTGGCATTGGCTCTGGAACTATATGCAGGCACTATCAAATATAAGGTCAATCAGCAACAGCTCAAAGAACCCCTAGCAACTTCTGGACAGTGTTGCCAACCTACCAGATTGAAATTTACTGTCACAACACCCAAAATTTACTGGCACAGCCAAGTTTTTACTGGCATTCTACAAAAGTTACAAAATTACAGTTGTAAGTGCAAATTCCAGTATTTAGGCAACAAACAAGTACACTATGCAAATAGCAATGTGATTTAAGGTAGATAGCAAGGTAAAAAAACACATTTCTGTTATTTTCGATATATCAAGGGTGGATTATTTATTCCATCAGCTTTTGTCACCTATGTCCAACTGGAGAGATTTCCCCTTAATTTCTGCTCCATAACCACCACGGGAGTGAGGTGAAATCCCTGGTAGTCACTAGGATCACCAAAATCTATGTCCCCACTTCTAAAGACTTCCTATCTCCATCCCTCCATAACCTCCTGTCACCATCCCACCATCCCTCCCGTCACTATTACACCATCCCTCCCGTCACCATCCCTCCATCCCCCCTGTCACCATCCCACAATCCCTCCTGTCACCATTACACCATCCCTCCTGTCACCATCATACCATCCCTCCTGTCACCATTACACCATCCCTCCTGTCACCATTACACCATCCCTCCTGTCACCATCCCTCCTGTCACCATCCCTCTTGTCACTATCCCTGCTGTCACCATTACACCATCCCTCCTGTCACTATCATACCATCCCTCCTGTCACCATTACACCAGTCCTCCTGTCACCATTACACCATCCCTCCTGTCACCATCCCCACCATCCCTCCTGTCACCATCCCTCCTGTCACCATCCCTCCTGCCCATTACACCATCCTTCCTGAGTGCACACCCGGGCTCCAGACCGGTTCACCTGAGCCAGAGTCACCCACCCACCCATCAGATTTAGCCTGGACCTAAGAGGTAACTGAGAATAACTCAACTCATGCCTGCAGCCCTGCACGTCCGACTCCTTAGTCCAGCCTTTCTCAACCTTTTCAACACAGGGGAACCCTTGAAATAATTGTCCGGTCTCGGGGAACCCCTGCTAAAAATGAAAAATCTACAACTCATGATACATTAGTGTGATGGTCAATGGGAAGAATGCTCCTTACACTTGTAGTCATTGGGAAGAATTACCCCCTTACAGATAGCTAAAAAGATCAATGGTATCATTGGGAATTTATCTGAGAGGTAGAAATTGACCATTGCTCAAGGAACCCCTAGCACCCTCTGGAGGAACCCTAGGGTTCCACGGAACCCTGGTTGAGAAGCTCTGCCTTAGTCCATCGCCCCCCTCTCAGTCCTCCTCAGGCTCAATCCTCCATCCTCCATGTGGCCATCCCGAGTTGACTCCGATTCCGGCATCTGCTCTTTCAGTATGCCAGCTCAGTCAGCGCTCCAGGCAGACCACTCCGTCCGATTTTCACGAGGCTCCTCCTTCCGCCTACTCTGCTCCTGCCTTTGTAATGCAATGACATCACATGCGCTGCGCACCATGCGACTCGGGCAGTGCTCATGCGCAGTTCTGACCTTAATGAGGTGCTTCTGTTTTTACTGGCATAAATCAGCTGCTACAGACTTTTACGGATGGCGAAAATATGCCCTGGTTTTACTGGCTGTCCATAAATTTACGGATGGTTGGCAGCACTGCTTCTGGAGGAACCCCAGAGTTCCATGAAACTCTGGTTGAGAATGGTTACACTAGTGGGCATCAGTGTTGCCAATCTTCCAGACTGAAATTTACTGACACAATACCCAAGATTTACTGCCACAGCCAAGCATTTCCAAAAGTTACAAAATTACAGTTTTAAATGCAAATTTCAGTATATAGGCTACAAACAAGTACAATATGCAATTAGCAATGTGATTTAACCACTTCGTTACAGGGCACTCCCCCTCCCCTTCCTGTCCAGTCCAATTTTCAGCTTTCAGCACAGTCACATTTAGAATGACAATTGCGCAGTCTTGCAACACTGTACCCAAACTAAATTTTTATAATTTTTTTCCCACAAATAGAGCTTTCTTTTAGTGGTATTTGATCGCCACTGGGGTTCTTATTTTTTGCGCTACAAATAAAAAAAAAAGAAAATTTTGAAAAAAAAAAGTTTCTTTTCCAAAACTTTGTAAATGAGTACTTTTTCTCCTTCACTGATAAGGCTGCACTGACGGGCACTGATGAAGCAGTACTGATAGGCAACGAGTTGGGTGGCACTGATAGGCGGCACCGATAAGCAGCACTGATGGGCACTGATAGGCAGGGGTAGGCAACCTGGGGCCATCCAGCTGTTGTGGAACTACATTTCCCATGAGGCATTGCAAGGCTGGTAGTTACAATTACTCCCAGAGGCATGATGGGACTTGTAGAACTGCAACAGCTGGAGGATACCAGGTTGCCTACCCCTGCTGATAGGTGGCACTGATGAGCACTGATAGGTGCCACTGATGGGCACTCATAGGTGGCACTGATGGGTACAGGTAGGTGGCACTGGTGGGCACTTATAGGCAGCACTTAAGGGCACTGATGTGCACAGGTGGGCACTGATGGGCAGCACTGATAGATGGCACTAATAGGCAGCACTGATCGGGAGGCACTGGCAGGCATCACTGATGGGCACAGAGTGCAATCCCTAATGGACATTGATTGTCATCCCTGGTGGGCTCTAGTGGGCTTACCTGGTGGTCATGGGTGGACATCCCTGGTGGTCATGAGTGGGCATAGCTGGTGGCCATGGGTGGGCATCCTCGATTGGTCTGCACTAATAATCAATGCACTGATTATCAGCGCAGACCCCCCTGTCAGGAGAGCAGCCGATCAGCTCTCCTATACTCGTGCCTGTCAGTGTGAGTAGAGGAAAAGCCAATACACGGCTTTTCCTGTGTACACTGTGATCAGCTGTGATTGGACACAGCTGATCACGTGGTAAAGAGCCTACATCATAGGCTCTTTACCTATATTGGAGATATGGTGTGTCAGGCAGACACACCACACCACCAATCACTGCGCGGGTGCGTGATCGCGGCTTAACCTGCTGGATGTCGTATGACATCCAGTCAGGATAACAGAGCCACTTTCCGGCCATCATTTTGTTATATGGCAAGCGGGAAGTGGTTAAGGTAGGTATTAAGGCAAAAACATATATATATTTTTTATTTTCAATATAGTAAGTAAGTAGCTCAGGGACAGGACTCAGGAGGGCAAGAAATTAGAATGGGGGGGCACACACACATGAAATTGACTCTCACAGTGACAGCAGTGTGCAGCAGCACAGATGATGATGACACAGCACATCCCCTCCTGAGTCACAGTGACAGTCTCTCTCCATGCCAGGTGGTCCCTTCCATCTAAGCAGCACTGACAGTCCCGCTCCCAGCTTGCCTTGCTTCCGTCCCACAAACCCTCACATGAGACTCCAGCCACTCTGCTCGGCTCCCTTGCACAATAACATCACACAACACTTTCAGGTACCACCTCTGCCAGACCCACCCCCGGCTCCGAGCCAAGGGTCACAGCTATATTTTTAACTGGCAACCTTTTCCTGTCACTGGTATTTACAGGCAGTAGTAAGCCATTTTTTACTGGCTGCCAATCAGGACCGGTGATAGACTATTTTGCACCCTGGGCAAGACCAGATAATTGCACCCCCAGCCCCCTGCCAGCAATGCTATATGTGTGAAGAAATATAGGAGATGAAAAAAACTCCCCTGAATGAACACAAGGCTGTAACAGGCTTACCAGTCCATTTGCACCATCCAGGGAAAGAAACAAAGGGTAGTACCACCAGTGCCTCCACAAGGCCAAATGACCTGCCAAATCACCCTATATACTCCCCATGGGAGAGAATGCACTGCCCATACCAGTATCCTATCCTGTGCGCGATGCTCCCCAGTCCAAGACCCACAGCAGAACCAAGGACTGCTGTTGCCATTTTGAAAGAGGGCAGGGTGGTGGCATACTAAGCTCCAGACATTGGAGCCAATAGGGAGTGGGGGACAACCTGTTTGCATGACCCCCAAGACCCAGGCATCCAAAAAAAATAATACAACGGCAGGGACTGCTGTATGTCAAGGTCAAACAGTACGAACCCGCGGCCATGGTTGCGTCCTAGACAGCAGTGCACCCTAGGCAGCTGCCTAGTTCGCCTAGTGGTAGCACTGGCCCTGCTGCCAATAAAAATACTGACGGTTGGCAACACTTGTAGGCATGCAGCCAAATGGTCTCCTAAAGACCATGAACAAAAAAGCCCACCTAGAATTTGCCAAGGCCCATGCTGAAAAATAAGACTACTGGGACTCTGTACTCTGGAGCGATGAGACCAAGTTAAATGTTTTTGGAACTGATGGCTTCAAAACTGTATGGTGTCTCAAAGGGGAGAGGAGTACAAAGAAAAATGTATGGTGCCTACAGTGAAATATGGTGGTGGCAGTGCCCTTCTGTGGGCTGCATGAGTGCTGCTGGTGTTGGAGAGCTGCATTTAATTGATGGTATCATAAATTCACAGATCTACTGTTCTATATTAAAAAGAGAAGATGCTACCATCACTCCATGCCCTTGGTCGTCGTGCACGTTTCCGACATGACAAAGATCCAAAACACACAACTAAGGCCACTGTTACATTTCTGAAGAAGAACAGGGTGTAGGTGATTCAGTTGCCAAGTAGGTCTCCTGATCTGAACCCTATCGAACGCTTATGGGGAATTCTGAAGATATAAGTTGAACATCACTCCAACATCCAACATCCAGGCTCTAAAAGAGGTCGTTCTTGAAGAATGGAAAAAGATTGATGCTGCAATATGTCGCCAACGTTGTCATTCCATGCCTAGAAGACTTGCTGTCCTTACAAATCATGGCAGTCATACAAAATACTAGATGTAGTAGTTTTTGTTATGGGGTGTATTCATTTTTGCATCAACTAGTTTGAGTAAAACTAAAGATTTTGTCATCTAAGTTATATTATTAACCTTACTTTCATGTAATGAGCTAAACAAATGTTCTATAAAACTCAGTTTTGTCAACATTTTAGAAACTGTTCTTGTGTTAATTGAGATATTGATTAAAATCTTACTTTTCAAAATGGGTGCACTAATTTATACTGATTGCTGTATACAGCTGTGCTCATAAGTTTACATACCCTGGCAGAATTTGTTATTTTTTGGCCATTTTTCAGAGAATATGAATATCACAAAAACTTTTCTTTCACTCATGGTTAGTGTTTGGCTGAAGCCATTTATTATCAATCAACTGTGTTTACTCTTTTTATATCATAATGACAACAGAAACTACCTAAATTACCCTGATCTAAAGTTTACATACCCCAGTTCTTAATACCGTGTATTGCCCTTTAACCTCAGTGACAGCCTGAAGTCTTTTGTGGCATTTGTGGATGAAGCTCTTTATCTTCTCACGTGGTAAAGCTGCCCATTCCTCTTGGCAAAAGCCTCCAGTCCCTTTAAATTCTTGGGCTGTCTTGCATGAACTGCACATTTGAGATTTCCCCAGAGTGGCTAAGTGATATTGAGGTCAGGAGACTGAGATGGTCACTCCAGAACCTTCACATTATTCTGCTGTAGCCAATGACAGGTCCACTCAGCCTTGTGTTTTGGATCATTGTCATACTGGAATGTCCAAGTACGTCCCATGTGCAGATTCCTGGCTGATGAATGCAAATGTTCCTCCAGTAATTTTTGAGACACACACTGCATTCATCTTGCCATCAATTTTGACCAAATTTCCTGCGTCTTTGTAGCTCACACATCCTCAAAACATCAGTGATCCACCTCCGTGTTTCACAGTAGGAATGATGTACCTTTCATCATAGGCCTTGTTGACTCCTCTCTAAATGTAGCGTTTATGGTTGTGGCCAAAAAGCTCAATTTTAGTCTCATCACTCCAAATTACTTTGTGCCAGAAGGTTTGAGGCTTGTCTCTGTGCTGTTTGGCGTATTGTAAGCAGGATACTTTGTGGCATTTGCGTAGTAATGGCTTTCTTCTGGCGACTCGACCATGCAGCCCATCTTTCTTCGAGTGCCTCCTTATTGTGCATCTTGAAACAGCCACACCACATGTTTTCAGAGAGTCCTGTATTTCAACTGAAGTTATTTGTGGGTTTTTCTTTGCATCCCGAATAATTTTACTGCAGTTGTGGCTGAAATTGCAGTTGGTCTACCTGACTGTGGTTTGGCTTCAACAGAACCCCTCATTTTCCACTTCTTAATAAGAGTTTGAACACTGCTGTTTGGCATTCTCAATTCCTTGGATATCTTTTCCTGTTTTATACAGTTCAACTACCTTTTCCCACAGATTCTTTGACAATTATTTTGCTTTCCCCATGACTCAGAATCCAGAAACATCAGTGCAGCACTCAATGAAAGATGTAAGGGTCTGTCAGGAGTCCAGAAACTCATTGATCTTTTATATACACACACTAATTACAAGCAAACAGATCACAGGTGAGGATGGTTACTTTTAATAGCCATTCAAAGCCCTTTGTGTCAACTTGTGTGCATGTTATCAGGTCAAAATGTAAACGTTTGATCAGGGTCATTTGGGTAGTTTCTGTTGTCATTATGATTTAAAAAGATTAAACACAGTTGATTGATAATAATGGCTTTAGTCGAACACTAACCAGGAGTGAAAGAAATGTGTTTGTGTTGTCATTCATAATCTCTGAAAAATGGCCAAGAAATCATGAATTCTGCCAGGGTATGTAAACTTATGAGCACAACTGTATATACATCACGTATACCATAAATTAATAAACGAATGCTCAGTGTCCTGTCCTGTATGATTAAGATATGCAAATTATTGAGGTTCCATTGTGTAAAAGTTCCAATAATAGGTGCAAATACATGCCAGAAAGAAGTGCAAAGTAAAAACAAACTAAAAAAAAAAAGAAGAAAAAGCTAAATTTTGGCTATATGTGCACTTTACCATTATGTACACTAGACACCTGTGTATAGCATTGTGAAATATGCACAGGGTTCATAGGGAATATTAAGTATGCAACTGCAGAAGTGCTTGGCAGGTGTATTTTATTATGTTTGTCATGGATGAAATCCTGACTTGTGTTCTTTATTACTCAAGAATGTGATTAATACTCTGCAGACAATGAGATCTCTTCTGAGCCCACTGAGGATAATCCAGAGTGCCGTATATTAACTTTCAGTTTAGTAAGGATATTTTACTTGGCAGTGTCTAGAAGCTGGCGACACACCTAGACCTGTTCAAAAAGCTGACTTCCAATCCAGCCTCAGGCTAACCCGACTATTCCGCAGAACGAAGGAGACACACGGCAGGTAGAGGAGGAAGCAACATCTGTATGATGAGGAAATACTTACTATCTTCATCACTGATTCTTTACTTATCTGCTGTTACTGCTTACACAGGTAAGATGATCACTTTAAAGTTTAATGCTAGTTTCACCCTTAAATTATGATCTTTATTTTTATTAGAGTCCTTAAAGTAGATTTGAACCCCAAAAATAAAATCTTGAATGATTAAAGGGTATGTCAAACCAGGGGGGATTTGATTTAAATCACAAATTAAATCATGATTTAAATCACTAGTAAAATGCCTTGATTTAAATCATATTTTTTAAAGAGCAACTTCCATTTCTGACCCGCTTTTGATTCACCGACAGTCCCATTCACTTTAATGAGACGGCTGGTGATGTGGCAGTCACACAACAAGGTGAGGGACGTGGCGGTTGCAGGTGAGTGGATGCCCGCTAACAGGCGCTGCCATGATGGATGTGAAACGACAGGTGCTCTTTAAATGTAAAGACTTACTCTTTCTGGTAGTTAGAATCTTTGCAAACAAAATGAAGGTTTCCTATTTAGAACAATAAGCTGTCAGGTTAGTAAAACAGCGATATTAAACCGATTTAATCATACAGTTTGTAGTGTACAGAGATTTGCAAAGCAATGGGATAAAGGAATATTTCTGAACATTGTTTTATCTCATGGTTACTGTGACATTGTGTGAATGCATCAATGCAGTGCATGATATCTCTGCTTGAAGAACTTGGATTCATTGAATGAGTTTACCAATAATGTAAATATTGCAGAATATCCAGCCTCATGCTACATAACTATTTCATGCTGCATACATTAAGTTATTAATGTATCTTAAACAGGAAACTATCTTTAGATAGATTTTTATTTCAAAAGCATTTTATTAAAATAAATTAGATACAAATCAAAAGAATCGATTTAAATAAAAAAAAAATCCAAATTTTTTTTTAAATCGTTGATTTTTATCCACCCTGTGTCCAATCAAAGCTTTTTTTATTTTGTAAATATTTCAAAAAACAAATATTTCAAAATCATAGAAGGAATACAGAAAACAAGAAGGGGAATGATTCCCTATTCTACCGAAAAAGTTTTGGCTTTCTATATATTTCAACATAGTAATGTTCAACCTTCATAAGGGTTCTTGTGTGAGGCCATAATTTTTAGCATACAGTTATGATACATATGCCTACACGTACATATGAGTAAATGCTGTGGCCATTGTTACATGCATATAGGAGAACACAGCACTTTCTGTAATGCATTCCTATGAGAAAAAGAAAATCTAAAGCTGTGGCTCTCAGGTGTCACAACTACAGCCATATTTTACACTGTATGGTCATATGGCAAGGTCAATAAATGTGCAGCTTCAGTTTAACCACTTCAGGTCCGGAAGGTTTACCCCCCCCTTATTACCAGGCCATTTTTTGCAATACGGCACTGCGTTACTTTAACTGTCAATTACGCGGTCATGCGACGTTGTACCCTAACAAAATTGCCCTTCTTTTCCCACAAATAAAGCTTTCTTTTGGTGGTATTTAATCTCTGTGTTCTGTATTCTGCTACATGTTGTTGGAAAAAAAAAATCCCAATAAGCGTATATTGATTGGTTTGTGCAAAAGTTATAGCAAAGAATATGAGTATGGCTAAAAACAACAGCATGAATCCCTAAAAGGGTAAACAATATAGTACCAAAAAAAGGATTGGGACTTTAAAGGTGCTAGAATTATTATTCTGAGAGGGGAGTTCTAGCACCTTTAAAGTCCCAATCCTTTTTTGATACGCAAAAGTTATAGTGTCTACAAACTTTGGGATAGATTTATGGTATTTTTATTTTTGTAATTTTTTTTTTTACTAGTAATGGCAGCGATCAGCGATTTTTAGGGGGACTACGACATTGTGGCGGAAAAATCGGACCCTAAGTGACACTTTTTTGGGGACCAGTGACGCCAATACTGTGATCAGTGCTAAAAAAATGCACTGTCACTGTACTAATGACACTGGCAGGGAAGGTTATAACATCAGGGGTGAGCAAAGGGTTAAATGTGTCCTTAGGGAGTGCTTTCTAACTGTAGGGGGAGGGGTGCTTTGACTGTAAGAAGACAGAGGTCCGTACTCCTGCTTAGCAGAAACACAAGATCTCTGTCCCTCCTTGTAGCAGAACGGCGATCTGCCTTGTATACATAGGCAGACTGCCGCTCTGCCTCTCTCATGAATGATTGGTGGGTCCTCCGCCGGACCAGATGATTGGCTTCCGCTGTGTCCAATCACTGCAGGAGCTGGTCGCCGGCGGCACGCCCTAGATCAGGAAGAGCGAAATTGCGTACCTGTACATGATTTTGTGTAGGAGGGCTGCAGCCCCGCTGTATATATATGTGTGGCAGTCTGCAAGTGGTTAAAGAATACCTAGGGATCTTACCATGACAGCCCTTATTCCTGTCTGCCTCTGTCTCTCAATTGCTCTCCAGCATTGCCACACCTCACATGTGATTTCATTGGAGACTATATTCAACCCTGGGGAAAGTCATTGTGCAGATGTGGTCCACTGTGAAGCAATGATGTGCAGCTGATGCTTGATTGAGAGCATGTAGACATACAGTGGCTGAAAAAGGTGCAAAAAAATTATGAAAAAAGTGAAAAAATATCTTTTTAAAGTAAGCATAGCACAATTTGGCAATAGGACATGATACATAATACATGATGCTTTACCACTAAATTTAATTTAATTTCATCCAATTAGAATTTAGATTCCTTGTGATAATATTCATACAGTACACACAATAGTAAAATGTACACCGTACATAACACACACACACACACATATATATATATATATATATATATATATATATATATATATATATATATATACATATATAATTATATAATATATATTTTTTTTTTTATTAAAAAAATATATAGATTGATCAACATTGCAAACCTTATTAAAGAAAAGTGACTTGACATATGCACATTGTCATTGATGATTTAAAATTTTTGAACAACCACACCATACAAATTCGAACTGGATTGTTTAAAATAAGAAATCTTACAGCTCCTCTGATTAAAATTTCATCTCATCTTATCAGAAGGTGACAAGTTTCTGCCTAAGGCTGGCCATAAATGATTTGTTTTTTCATTCTGCCAATGGAGTGAACAAAAAAAAAAAAATGAATAGATTCCTCCTTGCACACAAAGGTGGAGGGTTGAATATCCCCCTGCAGAGACATTGTATTCTGACTGTTGCACTTACCACTGTCAGAATACACCGATCAGCAGTTACAGCTGATTGGCTGCAGACACTGATCGTCAGAAACATTTCTGACTTGTCCCTAAAGCTGGCTATAGATGGATTAAAATGTGGCCAGTTCAACAGGAAATTTCAATCCATCTATGGCTGTTCCTGTTAAGGCCCGTACACACGGTGCGATGGTCATATGAAACCGGTCGTACGACCGCTTGTTGCACGATCATCTGACCGTTAGTACGTGCGATTAGAACAGCCGACATGCGACGGTCATACAACAGGAGTTAGATGAGTAAACTAGAAAACTTTGGTTGTACAACAAGCAGTCATACGACCGTTGTATCGTGTGTACAGAGAAGTTGGTCCAACAAGTTGTACTGTGCAAAACACGCATGCTCAGGAGTCAGGAACACCCGGAAGTGACCGTTCGTGTAAACCTACGTTCCTAATTCACAAATCACATGCACCTGAATCTCCTCTTTATACGCTCGTAACACGTCACTACGTTCGGCTTGGTTGTACGATCGTGTAGTGCATGTCAGTATGCGAGACACAACAGCCAACACACGATTTTGGTCGTTCGGTTGTACGACCGTCGCACCGTGTCTACGAGGCTTAAGAGAGGAGCTGACCTAGTGATCAACTCTCAAATAGGAACATTATAAAATGTGTGTTTGATCAGCACTGCAGCCAATCGAAAAGTCCCAGCTACCAGAATTCAATAGCACAGCGGGAGGGTTCCTTCATCTTTTTTTTCATCTATGGCCACCTTAGTCAGGGAAGGCTAGACATGGATCGAAACTGAGCAAGTCCCTTTTGGACGGGGTGAATTTCCATTAGTGTATGGCCAGTTTAAAGTAGAACTAAAGACAAAACTTGTTTTTCTTCATTTTTAATTTCTGATAGAGTAATGGAATGCTATAACCCCTGTCAGATCTTTCTTTTTTGTGTGTCCCATTGGGGAGATATCTCTTCACTTCCTGTCCCATAGCCAAAACAGGAGATGATAAGAAATCCATCCAAAGTGAGGGTCTCACCAGAACTAATATCTTCTACTACTGCTCTGGTGATAACCCAAAATTTGGGATTTTCTTTCACTTTTGGTGATAACAGTAAACAGGACAAATAGAGAGGGTGAATGACCAGAGCGGAGCACAGGCACCGCAAAAAAAAACTGACACTCTATCCACAACTAAAAAAAATTGCCTTTAGGTAAATCTTATTTTATTAAAGTTTTCAAAATACAGAATTCAAGGTAACAGGATACAGGTTGAGGTATAAGGGAATATACACTATTTTGTCAAAAGTATTGGGACACCTGCCTTTACACGCACATGAACTTTAATGGCATCCTAGGCTTAGTCCGTCAATTTCAATATTGAGTTGGCCCACCCTTTGCAGCTATAACAGCTTCAACTCTTCTGGGAAGGCTGTCCACAAGGTTTAGGAGTGTCTATGAGAATATTCTTTCTTCCAGAAGCACATTTGTCAGCTCAGGCACTGATGTTGGATGAGAAGGCCTGGCTCACAGTCCCCACTCAAATTCATCAAATGTTCTATTGGGTTGAGGTCAGGACTCTGTGCAGGCCAGTCAAGTTCCTCCACCCCAAACTCGCTTATCCATGTCTTTATGGACCTTGCATTGTGCACTGGTGCGCAGTCATGTTGGAACAGGAAGGGGCCATCCCCAAACTGTTCCCACAAAGTTGGGAGCATGAAATTGTCCAAAATGTCTTGGTATGCTGATGCCTTAAGAGTTCCCTTCACTGGAACTAAGGAGCCAAGCCCAACCCCTGAAAAACAACCCCACACCATAACCCCCCCTCCACCAAATGATTTTGGTGGAGGCACATGGCTACATATAAATACGCAATGACATTTCAGAAAATCCTTGCAATGTATTTATTTCCACAAAATGGGCATTTTCCTTTCTAAGCCAAATTGAATGTTTACTTATGTTTGATTATTTAGACCCAAGAACAAAAATGTAATGTATTGCTGCTTACCAGTCCATATATGTGTTAGTGCCATATTTGTGTAATTTTCTCCAGGCTGCAGAAAAAATGCCTTTGGTTCCTTCTAGAAATATCAGTCTTCTCATCTACCATTCGTGAAATACAATTCCCTATGTAATGGCTATGAGAGGAGGAGGTGTTTGTAGTCCATGTCAGGAGATCAGCCTAGGGTGATAACGCTGCTCCTCCATAGATACAGTAGCATGAATGAGCGTTGTCACCCTAGGATTGGAATTGTGTTAACAAAAGGATCACCAGTTTAATGAAAATAAATTCAGAAAAATTGAAATGAATGCAGCCCCACACCTAAGGACTGGTAGGCTCCAATATAATACATTTTTTCGGAGGGTTGGATACGTTTTAGGTTTAGTTCTGCTTTAACGGCTGCAGTTCCGCCCCATAGCAGTTTTACTTCCGTGATTCGGCTCTTCTGGGTAGGGGTGGCTCGCTCCCACTGTGATATCTCACAGCGGGAGCCCAGCAGTGGGTACCGTGGAATCTATGTCCACCGGCACCCGCCGATTGTTCAGTACACAGATAGAATGGTGATCTGTCTATGTAAACAAGGCAGATCACTGTTCTGTTAGTAGGGAAGATATGGATCCTGCGTTACTGCAAAGCAGGGACATGGATGAATGCCTTCCCCTAGTAAAAGCACCTTCACCAGTTTAGAGAAACACTGGCTAGGCACACATTTAACCCTTTTATTGCCCCTGATATTAAAGGGTTTGTAAAGTCTCGAGGTATTTCACCTTAATGCATATGCATTAAGGTGAAAAACCTCCTGTACTGCAGCAGCCCCCAGGAGCTCCAGCCACTGGCTTGGTTCCTCATTGGATTGATTGATAGCAGCAGGAGTCATTGACTCCCGCTGCCGTCAATCAAATCCAGTGATGCATGAGCAGGGGGTGGGACCAAGTGCTGCTGTCTGTGTCAATGGATGAAGCAGCAGGACTCGGGAACACGCTCGCATGGGTGGCCCCAAGGAAATCGCTTATCCGTGGGGGCATCTGGTGAACAGGAGGAGCCAGAAGTGCCGCCGGGGGGACCCCAGAAAAGGAGGATTGGGGCTGCTCTGTGCAAAACCCTTGCACAGAGCAGATAAGTATAACATGTTTGTTATTTAAAGAAAAAAGTACAGTGAAAGTGCATATTTTTAGCACTGATCACTGCATTAGTGTCCCTGGTCCCCAAAAAGTGTCTAAATGTCTGCTGCAATATCGCAGTCCTGCTATAAGTTGCTGATCACTGCCATTGCTGGAAAAAAGTAAATAAACAAAAATAATAAATATATCCCATAGTTTGTAGACTATAACTTTTACGCAAACCAATCAATATATATGCTCATTGAGATTTTTTTTAAACAAAAATATGTAGCAGAATACATATTGGCCTAAATTGATGAAGACATTTGATTTTTTATTTTTTTTTATTGAATATGTTTTATAGCAGAAAGTAAAAAATATTGTTTTTTTTATTTCAAAATTGTCGGTCTTTTTAATAGCACAAAAAATACAAAATGCAGAGGTGATCAAATACCACCAAAAGAAAGCTCTATTTGTGGTAAAATATTACATACGTTTTATTTGGATAGTGTCGCACAGCCGCACAATTGTCAGTTAAAGTAACGCAGTGCAGTATCGCAAAAAATGGCCTGGTCATGAAGGGGTGTAAATCTTCCAAAGGACAAGTGGTTAAAACAAGGAACATAATCTGGTATTAAAGCGGAGTTCCACCTTTCCTTGGGTTTATTAAAAGTCAGCAGCTACAAAAAGTGTATCTGCTGACTTTTAATAAACCGACACTTACCTGTCTCCCGGTCCAGCGATGGAGCCGCACGGAGCCTCGCTCCTCTCCCCCTCGCCTCCGCGGCGCCGGCATTGCTACTGTGGGCACCCGGCCGCGGCTTCACGGCCGGGCGCACACTGCGCATGCGCGAGCGGCGCTGCGCATTGTGATTGGTCCCGAAGTCTTCTAGGACCTGTCCTGTGTCCCAGAAGACTTCGGGAGGGAGGGGGAAGGAGTCCTTCCACTTCCGATCGCCTAAGGCGACCGGGGCGGAAGTACCCCTAAAAATAGGGTATCCGCACCCCCCCTCCTCCCCAAAAGCTCCGTTTCAGCATCTGGAGCTGGGGAGGAGGACTTAAAGCGGAAGTTCCACTTTTGGGTGGAACTCCGCTTTAAGAAAGGTTGACTGACAATTTCTGTCCAGACTGAAGTTGCTTAATACTTACAACCAACATTTATATGTAATTTTAGTCTTACAGACATCAGTGACTTTAAACAATTACAGTTTTTGTCCATTGGACAGTCTTAGCTTTTCATTTATTTATTCTGTAGACTTACAAGATTCTGTTTTTCTTTTCACATCAATTCATTGCCATGGAAATTTATACTTCAATGCACTTGGTGTAATTATGAAAGTGCCTTTTGTGACAACGGTAATCCAAGAAGTGGAAATATCTAAACATTTTTATTGGATGTTTGACAAAAAATATAATGTTAGAGGTTTAACGGCAAGGTGGGGATGCAATCTAGTCTGGTGGATACATTGATGTGCTTAGCAAGTAATTAAAATTGTTTAAAGGACCACTGACCATTTCTCTTTAAGTCAGAGCACACAATGGGTCCCACTTTACAAAAAGCTCTCATTCCAAGAGAACGCAAACTTTTTACCCTTCATCAATGACCTCCGGTCCATGCTGGAGTAGAATTAGGATCCTGCATTTATGGCCTTGTGTGACAAGATGAAAATCTGTGCCCCCTATTGTTAAAAAATGGTACAATGTTGTAGCTGGTGTGATGGATTTGGAACCATTGTGATGCGGTGGCCTTTTTCAGCCAGAGTGGAACAAGGGGTGTCCTCCAGACAGGGGTGTATCATGAAATTAGTGGGCCCGTGTGCAAGCTCACACCGCACTGATAATCCCAACCAATCCCAATGTCAACCAGGGACAGATCATCCTTACGTGCATTGTTGGTCAGAGCACTGTGGGCCCCCCCACCCCTCAGGGCCTGTGGGTCCCCCCACCCCTCAGGGCCTGTGTTCAGTGAACACCCTGCACCCATGGATGATACGCCACTGCCTCCAGAGGTCCTCTTAGGTCCTCTCATATCTCTGATTCCTCCTGAATTGAATTGTATTGTAACTGTACTGTCTGCCTTAATATTGTAAAGCACTGCGCAAACTGTTGGCACTATATAAATCCTTTATAATAATAATAATAATATCATAGCATGCAATGTCAAGCAGCAGCTACCAAAGCCAGCAGAATATTAGCATGCATAAAAAAGGGGATATACTCCAGAGTTAAAACTATAATTCTGACACTTTATAAAACTCTGGTCCGATCACATCTGGGGTATTCTGTCCAGTTCTGGTCACCACTCCTCCGGAGGGATCCGCTGGAGCTGGAGAAAGTCCAAAGAAGGGAAGCAAAACTAACAAGGGGACTGGAGGACCTCAATTATAAGGAACACCTGCAAACATTAAATTTATTCTCGCTGGAGATGTGATGCTTGAGAGGGGACATGGTAGTGATCTACAAACACCTCAATGGGGATCCCAGCATAGGAAAAAAACTATTCAGTCCCAGGGGGTGTAAGAGGACAAGGGGCCACACAATGAGATTGGAGTAGAAGCGGTTTAACCTTAAACTGCACAGGGGATTTTTCAGTGTCAGGGCAATAAGGATGTGGAATGCTCTTCCACAATTGGTGGTGGCTGTGGGGAGTATGGATATTTTTTAAAAGACTCTTGGATGTATATCTTAACCGGTTCCACACCGCGCACAGTATATTTACTGCAGCAGTGTGGACGACAGGTGCAAATCGCCGTAAAAAGGAGGCGATCTGCGGGTGGCTGCTAGAGGGCGGCGCGCGCGCACCCGCCACACTCCAGAGGAGTGTGCCCGTGGCTCGGGTGGACCCGATGTCCGCCGACGAGCCGCGATGAGCGGCCACAGCCAAAGAGCGGGGAACCGTCGATGTAAACACGGCGGTTCCCCGATCTGTTAGTGCAGGCATGGGAGATCTACTGATCGATGTCACTGGGATCAGTTAGATCTCCTATGCCCATGTTAGCCCAGCCCCCCCACAGTAAGAACACACCCAGGGAACAATGTTAACCCCTAGCCCCCCCCCAGGTTAACCCCTTCACTGCCAATGACATTTATACAGTAATCAGTGGACATTTAAATTTCTGATCCCTGAATAAATGTCATTAGTCCCAAAAAAGTGTCAAAAATATCCGACACGTCCGCCGCAATATCGCAGTGCCGCTAAAAATCGCAGATCGCCGCCATTACTAGAAAAAAAATAAAAAAAAATAAAAACCCCAGAAATTAATTCTCACCATCCGTAAACGTGGGCACTTTTGCGCAAACCAATCAATAGACGCAGATTGCCATTTTTTTATCACAAATATGAGGAAGAATATAAATCGGCTAAAACGGATGAAAAAAAATGTTTTTTTATATTTATTTTTTGGATTTGTATTTTAGCAAAAAGTAGGAAAAACTGTTTTTTTTTTTTTGCAAAATTGTCACTTTTTTTTGTTTATAGCGGCGATCAGAAATGACGCAGAGGGGATAAAATACCACCAAAAGAAAGCTCTATTTGTGGGAAAAAAAGGATGCAAATTTTGTTTGGGTACAACGTCGCACGACCACGCAATTGTGAGATAAAGCGACGCAGCGCCGAATCTCAAAAACTGCTCTGGTCAGGAAGGGGGTAAAACTTTCCGGGGCTGAAGTGGTTAAAGAACACAACATACAGGGATATGGGAAATAATGATAGACAGTGACACATGTACACCTACACAGGCTGAACTGGTGGGACTATTGTCTTTTTTCAGCCTTACCTACTATGTAACTATGTATATATCATCACCCTAATAAGGAAGCACAATTCCTCCATATGTGGTAGTGAATAGGCATGAGGATTGCGTTCGCTTATGCGGAGTTCATGACAAATCCCAAGAATTCACAAAATTTTTAAATTGCAAACCTTTGGCCAAATACTTTACTGGTATGCTACCAAAAATAAGGAACAAACAATAATGTATTGGAGAGCCTTTGTCCCTGGTTAGCTGAGTCAAAGGAGCCAATAATTTAAAGTGAAAATTCTCAATGGCCGCACTCATATAAAATCACCTTTATTGATCCATGGTAGAAAAACGACAATCCATACGGCAATGGGGGTACAAATACAGCACAGCTAACGCATTTCACACCTTCCCTAGTCCTATGACCTAGCACCAGAGAAGATGTGAAATGCGTTAGCTGTGCTGTATTTGTACCTCCATTGCTGTATGGATTGTCATTTTTTGTCATGGATCAATAAAGGTGAATTTATGGGAGTGCGGCCATCCAGACTTTTCACTTTATGCTTCCTGATGCACGCATGGCCAGCACCCTTTCCATGTGCAGAGGTAATGGAGTTCAGGGATTTTGTTACCTGGAGCAGTGTATTCCTTCTTCAAAGCCAATCATTTAAAGGAATGGATAGAGAGCTGAAAAATCTGCATATGTAGAGCTACCATATTTTTTATATCTTTAATTTTGGCATTGTTAGATGTTCTCCATGGCAGTGCTTGGCTTCCCATGCCTTTTGGTTGACAATCACTTCCTTATTAGCCCTACAAATGTCCAGACTTAAATAACAAACTTTGCAAATGATAGATTTCATTGGGGTTCACTAAAGTTTAGGAACTTTAAGCAAGAGTCTGCGATTCCAATCCAAGAAGATTAATTTATCCCGAGTGGTAACCTCTCAGTGTGGGAATTCTTATCTCATATTCCCAGAAGGTCATAAAAGCAACCATTTAATTCCAGCCATGAATGGAGGTCATTGTAAGGAAGCAAGGAAGGAATCAATCCTCCCTTGGAGCTCAGGCTACCTGCATTGAAGGCCCACTGTGCAGGTAAGTGGTCCTTTGGATCACTTTAGTTTAGCTGTTTTTATTTACAAACAGCACAATTAAGGGGGATGTGATAAACATGTATAAATGCATAACGGGGGATATGATCAACATGTAGAAATATATAAGTGGTCCATATAGTGAACTTGGTGTGGAGTTATTCACTTTAAGGTCATCACAGAGTACAAGGGGGCACTCTACATCTGGAGGAAAAGTAATTATTTTATAAAAGCACACCTTTATGTACAGGATTGTCAACATATCTCTAAGTATGCGGGTTGAAATAAATAAGCTTGGAACCACTGTAAAATTTCACAATTATGGCAAAACTATATATAACTCTATTATTCCAGGACCAAAGAACAGAGTCTAAATCATTGAAGTGAATTTTCTGTTATTCCCATATCTCTTAGGCTAGGTTCACACTGGAGAACACAGCGGCTCCCAGCAGGGGTCCGATGTGTCTACATTCATCATTTCAGGTCTGATTTCAGCCTCAATTTTGAGCTGAATTCGAACCTGAAACAGACCAGAAGACGCACAGTACTCCTGTGCAATTCACACGGGAGCCGCTGCAGAGATGTGTGAACCGGCTCCATAGAGAGCCGGTCACAATCTCCTGCTATGTGAATTGGATGCAGAGAAACCCAGCCTACCATTAATAATTTCTTCTGAATTTCATTCATTTTTTCATTTTTAAAATTATGTTGATTATATTTTTTTCTTTAAAAAAACGATTTTGTAAATAAACATTTAATGCAAATATTAAAATATTATTTTTTTTGTTCTTTTTTTAATCAGTAACTTAAAAAATACAGGAGGCCCCAGAGGTAGCGTTTCTTTCTCTGAACCCGGGATCAATTAAATCAATCAAAGAGGGAATATTTAGAATGTATTTGATGGAAGGTAGAGCCTTAATTCCAAGACACTGGAAATCCCCAATAACACCAACAGTACAGGAATGGGTAGTAGAGATGAACCATATAATGCGTATGGAAGAGCTAGTATCAACAGCAAATAATAATGATCGTAACTTTAGGAAAGTCTGGGCACCGTGGATGAAGTTTCTGGAATCTCCTCAGCTGTTATCTTTCTTGTGACTGGTTGAACCCTCTCTGTGGTATACTATACTTATTTTTCTCGTGTTTTGTTCTGGGTTTTTTTTTGTTTTTGTCTTTTATTTATTCTTTACTAATATATAAAAAAAATTGGCGTTGAAAGCGAATATGCTGGCATGCTACACCTATGTCATTTCTTTTTTTTTTGGCCTCTTATTTGGTGAAAGCGCGAGTGGGAATATGGAGATGCAAAATTTGGTTAATCTAAAGATATTTAGGCTACGGTCAACAAGTATAGCTATTGCCTTTTCTTTTTTTTTATCTGTATAATGCCATTTTCTTCAATAAATATATATTAAACCAAACTTAAAAAGTACTGAACTCAATGAATCAGTACATGCCCACCAAGGAAGTAGTTCATCTACAAAAAAAGGTCAGCAATGGCGGCCTCTACACTTTCTCTTCTTACAGGTTCCCTTTAAGCCTCTTTCATGTGAGCCTAGTTGCAGACTTGTGATCCACAATGGATCGTATTGTCCGCTGTGGCTTGCATGTAACTGGAAGGCGATTGAGAGGTGATACGTGGCTTCCCACATGCCTGTTTTTCAAGAGGAACTTCACATTAAAATCCTTATTCACTGCACCAAAACTGTGTTTTTGATAGGCGGCTAAGATGACTTAAAAATGTGCCTCAACTACCTGTTTTTGTTGCCTGACAGTGCTCATGATAAAAGGATTCTTAAAGAATTGGAGTAGGAGCTGGTATATCTAAACAATCCCCATCAGCAGAATCTTAGTACAATTTAGCCTTTGCTAACATGGATCTAACAGCCCTTGAAATACAATATAATGTCTTGCTCTGTAATTCATGGCTGGCAAAAAATCTTCTGTCCTTTGACATGCTTTAACATATATTGGGACATCATTCTCCAATTTATCAACCAGATAGTACTGTGTACGTTTGTGATTAGTAGAAATAGAGCTTGTGACACATTCTGAGGATGAAGACTTCACATACACAATATTGTCAAAAGTATTGGGACACCTGCCTTTACATGCACATGGACTTTAATGGTATCCCAGTCTTAAGGCCCGTACACACGGTAGAATAATTGGCCAACAGCAGTCGTTCAACAGCCTGTTTTCCGATAATTTGACCGTTAGTACGCACAATCCAACAGCCAATTTCCAAATATTGTCCAACAGCAGTTGGCTGACAAGACTAGAAAGCTTTTGTTGGCCACCAAGGTGTTTGCCAATTGTTGGCTCGTGTGTACAGAAGTTGGCCCAACAAAAAGTTGGAAGTGCAAACACGCATGCTCGGAATCCAGGAAGTGCTCGGTCCTGTAAACCTGTGTTCCTAATTCACAAATCACATTCACCTGAACTTCCTCGTTATAC
>BLSH010000142.1:205090-219631 GCA_018402905.1 Glandirana rugosa
TTTTTTTTTGTTTCTTAGGGGGGTATTATGGTTGGTTTTGACAAGAGAAGTGAGGAGGTTTCTGGAGGATGAGAGACCGAGGGAGTCTCCGTAGCCCTCGTCCCCCGACTGCCCCGATGTCGGGGCCCCCACGGGGGCTTTTCGGGGCCCAGAGCGCGTACCTGTTCCGATAATAATCGGGCTTCGAGACCTCTTAGTGGTCTCGGCGGGCCGTGATATCCAGGTCGACATCACGTACCAGTGAACGGCTCTCCTTCTTTGTTCTCCACCTGAGCCGACGGTTATCTTTACCTCGACGACGGACGATACGACGATACTGGACACCACCCTTTTCCCCGCACCAAACTGCCGTCGAGGTAAAGATAACCGTCGGCAGAGGCGGAGAACAAAGAAGGGGAGCCGCACACTGGCTGGTCAGCCCCCTGCTCCCGATGCCTCTGAGGGAGCCAGAGAGTAGGAGGTCTTTGGAGGAGTGAAGAGAACAGTTTTGGTTGGTATTATGGGGGGATTCTTTGTTTTTTTTTTTGGGCAACCATCGGCTTTTATAAACAGGATCCTTTTAAGACTTTAAAATGAGTTATGAACAAACTAATTCACAAACCTGGTAAATAAGCCATACAGATTTGTCCATATATGTATGCATATACCTGCAAAGCATCAGACTATTCAAAAATTATGATCTTCTCCTGCTCTCTAGCTCCCTTGTCACCTCCCATGCTCGCCTCCAGGACTTTTCCCGAGCCTCTCTAATCCTTTGGAACTCCCTATCCCAATCTGTCTGACTATCTCCAACCCTGAAAATGTTTCTCTTTAGGGAAGCCTATCCTGCCTCCACCTAACAACTGTACATTTATTTTCTTCATCAGCTCACCCCCCACAATTATTACCTTTTATATCACTTGACCCTCTCTCTTAGATTGTAAGCTCTAACAGGCAGGGCCCTCTGATTCCTCCTGTATTGAATTGTATTGTAATTGTACTGTCTGCCCTAATATTGTAAAGTGCTGCGCAAACTTTAGGACACTTACCTGTCCTGGAGTCCAGCGATATCTGCACCACCCACCAATCTTCGGATCGCCAGGTCGAGCGCTGCCGCTGCCATTGAGGGTAAGGGAACCTGAACAAGTAGCCGTTTGGCCTCACAGCCGGGTCCCTACTGCGCATGCATGAGCCGCTGCTGCGCTTGCTCATTGGTGGCGGCGGAGGAGGGAGCAGGAGGGAGCCCGGCTGCTGATGGTCATGGCCCTGGGCTCCCGGATGTGTGGAAAAGGACAGGTGTCCTCTTCCCCCTCCCCCCCAAAATGTGACACCTGAGGGAGGTAGGAATCCGACCAGCGGAAGTTCCACTTTTGGGTGGAACTCCACTTTTAGTAAACTCTTCTGATTCGATCTAAAATTAGCGTGCAAGAAAAAGCAGACGATGATTCGTCCAATAATCTCATCGTGTCTACTGCGCATTATTCTTGGGTTATATGCGGTTTGTCCATTCTGTGTTTGTCTCTCTCTGGTGTGATTGCAGGGTTCCACGTTCTGCAGAGATTACTGGGATGCATTGTTTATGATAACGGGACAATTGGCACAGTATTCAGTTATCATTATGATGGAAGACCGTTCCTTAGTTTCAATGTGGAGAAGGCACACTGGATAGCGGAGGACTCGAGAGTAAAATACTTTGCTGATATCTTTAATCGGAACAAGACTATGGGAGAGCAGAACAAGAAAGTTCTTATGAATAACTGTATTCCGCATATAACTGAGCTGCTCTCGTTGGGGAACTGCACGTTTAACAGAAGAGGTACTGTGCTGTCCTATTATGTTTATGCGGGTCACTATAAGAAATGAAGATCCGTGCCAATTTGCACCCAAAATTTTAGGATGTGTCCACCCAGAACCGGTATTTCAGTTTTTTTGGTACATGAAGTAATGTTAAACAAACCGGCAGTTTCTTACATCTCTGGGATTTTATTAGAGAAATATCTGCATTGGGTTCCCAGAGCTGTGTGCCTGCTTTGCCCTTTTTGAGGGGGTCCCAATGTCCTGTTAGATTTAATTTTTTTATATTAAAGTATAAATAACAGCAAAACTTTTGTGGAGATAGCCAGGCTGTTTTAGGCAACGCTCTAAATGCAAAACTTGATGTAAGAAATATATATTTTTATTCACTACAGTTGTTTAAAAACATCCAATTTATCCTTCTAGTCTCTAGTGCTCTAAATTTTAAAAAGCATAACAGACATAAATATCTTCTTTAACCCCTAGGCGCCAAGAGGCCACATATTTGTGTGCATTAGCACCAATAGAGCTGTGCCGAGAGCGCATGCCCTGTGCGCTCCCAGCACAGTGACCGGCGGCTCACGAAAATCTCCAGATCGCTTCTTACGATTCAAAGTTTTCCAATCATGTGAAGAGGTTAAGAAGAATGAAAAAGGAGAAGTCAAAATGTACAAAGGTGGACAGAAGCAGAGTTGAGCAAAACAATCATGGGATAAAAGCTGGAGAGTAAAGTGTTATAAACCCACAACAGTAAAATCAGTCTGTATATGAAGTAAAGCATGCTTGCACTGTGGAACCTAAAGGGATAATCTTCTGCATTGAGTAAAACGGCTGTTTGATCCTGTCTTCTCTGATCCTCCTCTCCTTCCACTGACTTCAGAACATGTCCAGATAAGAGAAAATTACTGGAGTCACACTGTACATGCTCAGTTTGATGTGTATTGCTAGAGAGTTTTTTTTCTCTTGGGAGAGTGCATGTGATCAGCACAGGGCCAATCAGAATTGTCCAGGCAGAGGGTCAGGGGTCCTGTATCCTGGTAGGACAGCTCAGTGCAGTATGAAAACTCCTCCTACAAGCTTTAACCAGAAACTGATAGAAGTCACAAGACTGCTATATATAGGGTTCCCATCTCATCCCTTTAAACCCAAACACATTTGAATGACACAGGTTCTGAGGCTGATTAAGGTGCTAATTAAACTCACTTGGTGCCTCATCTGCATTAAATTAGCCTCAGAGCCTGTGTAATTCATATGTGTTCGGGTTTAAAGGGATGATGTGGCAACTCTACCTATATACTGCTGATGAGAAAAGGTATTTCGCAGTTTATATTTACTAAGATAGTTGCATTTCCATGTTCTGCATACTGTAAGAGACCAGATATAGTGAATGCAGGGTCCCCGGTTTAGTAACACTTTAAATGCAGGTTCACACTGGGGCGGCCTCTCATTCGACTCTGAAGCCGCCCCATACAGCGCAACTTCAGCGCGGCTTGCAAAATGACTTCTGTATAGAAGTCAATGCAAGCCGCTCCAAAGTCGCCCCCAATAGTACAGGATCCTTTTTTCTAAGTCAGAGCAACTTGAGTTGTTCCTATTTGAACGGTTCCATTGTACTGAATGGAGTGTGACTTATCAGGCTGACAAGTCGCATGACAGGTCGCCCCAGTGTGAATCGGCACTTAGGCCTCCATCACCTGAATATTTCCCTGCAGATATCAGATTCCAGCGGCAAGCATCAACAGATTCTTGCAGCTGGAATGACAGGTGTATGTGAGCAATGGCAACCACTCAGCCTGTACAAAGTAATAACAGGGTGACAGTGGCCATCACTATTCCCATGTGCGACATACCAGGTGGTTTACTAAGATTAGGGATGAAAGCCCGAGCGCCCAGGTTCTGACATCCTTCCCTAACCACAGGTGACTAATAAAAGGAAATTGAAGGTAGCCACCTTGGAACTGCTAAGTGGCCATATACTAAATTATTGTTTTTAGATTTAGATGCACTTTGGGGTTGATTTACTAAAGACAAATAGACTGTGCACTTTGCTCCAGAGCTTAGTTAATGAGATGAAGCTTCACTTTGCAAAGAACACCCTATCACATGCAAGGAAAATTTTTAAAAAACAGCATTTTTGCTTGCACTTGATTGGATGATGAAAGTCAGCAGTGCTCCCCCTCATTTACTAAGCTTTGGAGCAACTGCACTTTGCAGAGTGCACAATCTATTTGCCTTTAGAAAATCAACCCCTTTCACATTCCCAAGCACACCAAATTTTACTATTGTTTCAAAACTACCTAGTTGAGTCTTGTCTTTATAGTTTGCCATATATTTCTAGACTCTGTATCTTGTCTTTTCATCCATTTCCTTCTGCAGAAAAACCAATTGTGAGAGTGACACAAACCCCCGTCACAAATTCCACTTCCAGATTGAACTGCCGGGCATATGGGCACTACCCCAAGAACATCTCCATGACGTGGTACAAGAATGGGGAGCCGGTGCCAGAGAATCTGACGGAGAGAGTGACCTTACCTTTCCCTGATATCACCTACCTCACCTGTCTCACATTAATTGTCACCCCAACAAATGGAGATGTCTACAGCTGTAGTGTTGATCACAGCAGCAGGATGTTGCCCTTCAGGGAGGACTGGAGTTTGTCAGGTGTGTTTGTATGGGATGAACTTGATGTGATTGTAGCCTTATTAGTGCAATTCTGCCATAGAAAATTGAGTGCTGTCCGTGATACTTTTTTTATTTGCACTAACATACAATTTTTCAGGACAAGTTTTCGGGGTATCTCCCCTTCTTCAAGAAGAAGGGGAGATACCCTCAAAGCTTGTCCTGAAAAATTGTATGTTAGTGCAAATAAAAAAAGTATCACGGACAGTACTCATTGTGGCCAGGCAGTGGGAAAAGCAAATAGAATTCTGGGATGTATCAGTAGAGGGATCACCAGCAGGAGGAAGGAGGTTCTGATTCCTCTATATAGATCTTTATTGAGACCTTACTTAGAATACGGTGTCCAGTTCTGGAGACCACACTTGCAAAAAGATATTGATAAAATAGAACGAGTTCAGAGACGGGTAACAAAAATGGTGAAAGGTCTGGGGGATATCAAGAAAACATATCAAGAGCGACTTCAGGAACTTAATATGTACAGTCTGGAGGAAAGAAGGGAGAGGGGAGACATGATTGAAACCTTTAAATACATCAAGGGGGTGAATAAGGTTCAGGAGGGCAGTCTTTTCAATATGAAACCAAAATCAAGAACACAGGGACCTCAAACTAACTGGGGGGGGAAGTTCAAAACTAATCTTAGAAAGTATTATTTTACTGAAAGGGTGGTTGATGATTGGAATAAACTACCAACAGAGGTTGTGAGACAGTCAACAGTAAATGGCTTCAAACATGCTTGGGATAAACATAAATCTATAATCAGACAAGGTTAATGTAAAAAAAAAATAAATAAAATAAAAAGGGGCAGACTCGATGGACTACTCAGTCTTTTTCTGCCGTCACTTTTCTATGTTTCTATGTAATTTTCTCTGGTATGAACTAAAATCATGAAGAAAATTGTACAACTTCCCCCTTACAATATTTAAATTGAGAATTTTACAGAACATTTCTACCTACCCCCCCCCCCCCTTTTATGTTTCTTCAGTATGTTTTGTCCTTTGGCTCCACTTACATTTTTTGGGTGCTCTGTGTATGCACATAGGGGTAGTGCAGTTGCTCCAGAGCTTAGAAAATGAGGTAAGGGGGTTGATTTACTAAAGTTGCCCTCTGCAAGTTCAGTTGCTCCAGAGCTTAGTAAATGTGCAAAAACTCTGCTGACTTCCATCATCCAATCACGTGTAAGCATAAATGCTGTTTTTTTTTTCATTTTCCTTGCACATGATTATGTATTGTTTGCAAAATAAAGCCTTAACTCATTTACTAAGCTCTGGAGCAACTACAGTCTTTTTGCCTTTAGTAAATCAACCCCAAAGCCTCACTTTACAAAGTATACCAAATCACATGCAAAAAAAATAAAAAAAACAAAAATAGTGCACATAATTGGAAGTCAGTACAGCTTTACCACAGTCTATTTGCTTTTAGTAAATCTACTCCATAGTAAGGTGACCAGATTTTTATAATGAAATCCAGGGACATATTTTTTTCTTTTTACTAGTAATGGCAGCAATCAGCGACTTATAGCGGGATTGCGATATTGCGGTGGACAAATCAGACACTAAGTGACACTTTGTGGGGAACCAGTGACACTAATACAGTGATCAGTACTAAAATTATGCACAGAGACACACACAGTGCAATGTAATTGATTCACAGACGCCCACAAAGCACACCGGTGTTGAAGCCTTGAAGGCACTGGCAGCCCCACCATTGGATCCGCTTCTCCTCTGCTCCTGCTGCTGGACACTGTCAGCTGAGCTCAGCTGCCTCTCTCTGCCTGTTGTTGCCGCCGTCACCCGCCTCACAGCCGCTCAAGTCTCACTCTCCGGGCCCCGGCTACTACTGAGTGGGGAGCGGAGGGGGATCACTACACCAGGGAAGGCAAGCAGATAAGCAGGCAAGCAGCTGGATTTGAGCCAAGACAGAAGAACATGCGAGCAGGAGCAGAATGGGCATGCCCCCAAAACTGACCAGCACATGATCATCACAAAGGGGTACAGATAATGGAGAAAATACACCCCACTAAGCTAGTAGGAGCAGCGAAATGGGGGTGTGTAATTCAGATTTTTTTTATTATTCTGCACTGACTGTCTTTGAAATTGCCTGGGCCTCTGTTCAAATCCAATCCGGGGACAAACCCGGGGACAGACTTGGTTCAGGGACAGTGTCCCCAATCCAAGAACTGTCCCTAGAAACCAGGGACATCTGGTCACCCTACCCCATAGACCCTGAGTTTGCAGAATGTAATACGTACATCGAGAGTGAACCTTTAGGCCTCATACACACGGACGTTTGCACAAAAATAAGCAAAACGCCGGGCCTGACGTCAGGGGAAAAAACTGACGTTTTGCTTGGCGTTTTGCATTGACGTCAATGCACGTTTTTTCACGCTAGCTTTTTGCTCCCTATGGGAGCCCATTGACTTGAATAGAAGCCGCACCAGAAGTCGGATCACGGTGATCCGACTTGCGGCGCGACTTGTGTGCTAGGTGTATTAAAGGGGAACCCCCGAAATTTTTTTACGTGGGGTTCCCCCCCCAAGAGCATACCAGGCTCTTCGATCTGGCATGGATTTTAAGAGGAGCACCCACGCCAAAAAAAACGGTGTAGGTTCCCCCCAAAATCCATACCAGACCCCTATCCGAGCACGCAGCCTGGCAGGCCAGGAAAGGGGGTGGGGACGAGCAAGCGCCCCCCCCCCCGGACCGTACCAGGCCGCATGCCCTCAACAAAGGGGGCTTCCAGATTCCGATAAGCCCCCGCCCGCAGACCCCGACAACCAACGGTCAGGGTTGTCGGGAAGAGGCTCTTGTCCCCATAAACATGGGGACAAGGTGCTTTGGGGTGGGGGGCGCAGAGCCCCCCCACCCCAAAGCACCCATACTCCCCATGTTGAGGGCATGCGGCCTGGTACGGTCCAGGGGGGGGGGCGCTTGCTCGTCCCCACCCTCTTTCCTGGCCTGCCAGGCTGCGTGCTCAGATAAGGGTCTGGTATGGATTTTGGGGGGGAACCTACGCCGTTTTTTTCGGCGTGGGTGCTCCTCTTAAAATCCATGTCAGATCAAAGAGCCTGGTATGCTCTTGGGGGGGGAACCCCACGCAAATTTTTGCGAGGTTCCCCTTTAAGACACCTAGCACACAAGTCACGCCGCAAGTCGGATCACTGTGATCCGACTTCTGGTGCGGCTTCTATTCAAATCAATGGGCTCCCATAGAGAACCATTGATTATGAATAGAACGCCTGACAAGGCTTAACGCTGTGTATACAACGTTACTGAGCGTTTTGTCGGCTCGGCGTCAAAAACGCCATGACGCTGCAGCTTCAGAACGCACTGGTCCCGCGTTCTAGCTACAGCTCACTAACGCTGACGCCCTCTACTGCTCAAAAACGTCAACGTTTTAGAGGGCCATTGAATAACATGGAGAGCAGCAAAAAATGCCCAAAAACGTGGCATAACAAAACGCCCGTGTGTATGAGACCTTAATCACAAGCTGATGGCAGCAGCAATCACGCCCTCCCCCCCCGCCAGTGACCCCCCTCCTCCCGTGGTTCCCAGGCTCTCCCGCTCTTACCGGAGCCTGGGAACACAGCCGCCAGCTAGGGGACAGAAATCACTGTGAGACCTAGAGAAATCCATGCCTTGATCTCACATGTAAACAATGAAACCGGAAGTGCTGTCACTTCCACGTTCAGATGCACAATTTACTGGCCAGTACAACCAGGGGACACATCTAACCAAGCCATGCTTGGTTAGATGTTGTAAAGGGCAGGGGAGACATTGGGATCTCCATAAAGAGTACCTGTCATCTGCCCAATGCTATGACGTAGGGGTGTATTAACCCCTTGTGATAGCAATCAAGTAAAAATTAAAAAAAATACAAGAAAAAAGTAAAAAAAAAATATATATATAATAAAATATATTAAAATTAAAAAAATTGCCTTAAACCCCTTTGCCCCACACACCTGCGCAAACGCAAGCTCAGGGTGTGCACCCGCATGTAAACCGTGGTCGCACCACGCATGTGACATATCGCTGCTAGTGTCAGAGTGAGAACAATAATTCTAGCAAAATAGATCCTAGTTAACTATAAGCTGATGAGCTGTAAAGGCATTTAAAGCGTCACCTATGGAGATTTTTGGGCACCATAGTTTTTGGCGATATGGCGGGTGCACGCAATTTTAAGACATGGGATCTTTTGTATCTATTTACTTGATGCAACCTTAACCTTAACTTTTATATTCTTTTTTCTTTTCAAATATTTTTTATTCAGTTAGTCAAAAAGACACAAAGCAGTGTACTTTCAACTTTTACAAAACAAAACAGTTATGAAGTCAGCAATCTTCGAATTGTTAGAGAGATGCATCTATCTGCATAGAGTCATAGCAATCCAACAGGGAAATCAAGAATTGCTCAAAGGTAAAGGACACATAGAATATTTGGTGCATTTAAAATTAATAACCAAAACACTAAAAAAAGAACAAGAAAGAAAAAAGAAAAAAAAAGGCACCAACCATACATAAACATATTAGTACTCATTACAAGTAATTGTACTCATACTGCTTATAGAAGAGATCCCTTGTTCCTATGCAGTAGGTGTTTCAGGAAATGTTAAAAGCCACAATTTCTAATTTATCTGGAAACTAGACCAAGTTTGGGAGGTATATGCAAATAATGTTTTATCTCTAATATTTTAACCAAAAATTGGTATTATATTGTGTGTTTTTGCACTACAATTGATTGTATTATTCTTTTTCCTGAAAATTTGCGTTTAAGAAACAGTTGCGCAAATAGCATGTGACATAAAATTTGCAACTATCACCTTTTTATTCTACAGGGCCTCTGCTTTCAGAAAATATATAACGTTCTGTTAAGTAATTTTATTGCCAAAAATTAAGATTTCTACATGTATGTGAAAAAAATAAAAAATTGCTCTGGAGTGGAACTAGATAATTCAAGTCAAGAACAATGAAGCTCACAGAAGCAAATACGCATTGCAATCAGTTAATTTCTCTTTTATTTTCATTAAGCCCTAACTACATGCTATCTAAATCAAAAAATCTCAGTACCCAAAGCTGGCCACACACTTATAGAATTTAATTTACACATTTTCATTTTTGTAACATTAATTAGATTTCCTTATGGTTAGTGAAATCAAACCGTTATTTTTGACCGTAGTGATGAGAAAATTCAAAGGAGCAACATAGAATTTTTTTCTTGACTTAAAGTGATTGTAAAATCTCATTTTTTTCAGTATAAAAATAACAAACATGTTATACTTACCTCCTCTGGGCAATGGATTTGCACAGAGCAGCCCAGATCCTCCTCTTCTCGGGTCCCTCTTCTGTGATCCTGGCCCCTCCCTCCTGTTCAGTGCCCCCACGACCAGCAGCTTGCTATGGGGGCACCCGAGCCAAGTCACAGCTCCCTGTGCA
Source organism: Glandirana rugosa (assembly GCA_018402905.1). NCBI lineage: Eukaryota > Metazoa > Chordata > Amphibia > Anura > Ranidae > Glandirana > Glandirana rugosa. The sequence continues at coordinate 214,971 of BLSH010000142.1, forward strand.
CATTCAGACACTGAGCCCCAACAGGCCCAACCCCCTCTCTCTCCTGATTGGGTAGCTGACTTTGATTGATAGCAGTGGCAGCCAGTGAGCTGTGTTTCAGCCAATCAGGAGGGAGAATCTCGGACGACTGAGACACACATGGCAATCGCTGGACAAAGAGGGACATCAGGTAAGTATGAGAGGTGGCTGAGGGGGGCTGCTAACAAATTCTAACTGTGAATGTGATATTTTTATTCTGGGAAAATCTTACATAATTTCATGCACATGTTCTAGGCACAAAAGAAACCAATTTAATATCTCTGGTATCCTAATTAGTAAGTAGCTGGACTGAATGCAATTTAATAGGTTTTTAAACAAAATTAGTTGACTCAAAAATGGCAGGATCAAATGCACTGACAAATAATTTTTCAGAATTTCCATACAATCAAACAAAATTCTACTGGTGTAAGGCCAGCTCAAGGTAAAAAGTATGTGTTGGAAAAACAATCACATACCACCACACTGATTTGCTGTTATCTGCAATAATTGTTCACCAAAAATGCCCTCCACAAGAGATAACATGGTGGAACACCACAGTCCAGAGCACATATCATTATATCACTTCTTCGCTTAGAACAAAGAGTGATTTCAAATGTTCCAACACGTGATATAGAAAACACATCTCTGTTTTCTTATATGCCAAAAACTTGTAAACCTTGGCTTTTCTGGGAAAGTATCAGGCATTTATTCCTCTTATGAGGACAGTATTATTTACCCGATGTTCCTAGGATTTCAAGGCACGCGAGAGGCTTACTCTACACGGTCTGCCATCTTACTCCAGAGCACTTAATGGGTACATCTCTGATGTCCCTACGCTCTATTCCAATCACATGATCCTCTGTACCTCTCACCACCTTGGCAAAATGACTCTTATACTGGATATACACCAGTGCAATTGAGTATAAAATTATTTTTTTTCTTTAACCACTGGCTTCCCAAGCCAAGTCTGACAATTCTGTCATACATTAAAAATCTGCATTTTTTTCTAGAAAATGTCTTAGAGCCCCCAAACATTATATATATATTTTCAAGCAGAGGCTGTAGAGAATAAAATAGTGGGTGTTGTAATTTTTTATGCAGCTAGCTGGGCATAGTTTTTTCAAATGAAAATGTTTTGGTAAAAATACACTTTAATGAATTTTAGTGAACCCAAACACAATATAATATGTAACTTCTTGTAAAATATAAAAAGTGATGTTACGTTGAGTAAATAGAACCCAAAATGTTGCGTTTTAAAATTGCGCACACCTGTGGAATGGCAACAAAATACGGTACTTTAAACTATCCATATGCTTTATTGCTTTAAATGCTTTGAAATCCTTTACAATCCTTTATAGGTTACCATTTTAGACTTACACAGGAGGTCTGGAGTTAGAATTATTGCTCTCACTATGACATTGATACCTCACATGTGTAGACGCAGTATACATATGCGTGTGGGACAGATGTGGGCGTTTGCCTTTGTGCTTGAGCATGGGAGGATGGGGGTTCATTATTTTATTATTTATTTTATTTACACTGAACCTTTTATTGCTATCACAAGAAATGAACAATGACCCCAGATCTCTCCTCTGACCTACAAAGCATCAGATCAAACTGAGATTGGTTTGATCTGATGCTTCACAAGCCGAAAATGGCTTGTAGGCAAACAAATTGAAAACAACGTAAGTGATGACATTTTTGTTGCTTCCAGTTTCTGACATCACACATTGGGAGGAACAACATCAGTTGCTCTCATTGTGTCTGGGTGACCATGCCATTGGTCGCATCCTTACTGGGCTTCCTGATTGGATAGAAGGCCGGTAAAGATGGCGGCAGTAGCAGCGGGAGGGGAATGGGACCCCTTTCCACAGCCTGTAAAAGTAATCTAGTGGCTCTCTATAGAAGAGAATCGCCCAATGTAAAAATATGATACTGGGGTCATGGTTGTAGCCTCAACCATGATCTCGGTATATATACATACGATGGTATGGAAGCGGTATTGAACATTTGTTCAATTTTCTAATCATTAGTAGGGTCAAATCAACACTAATTTTGATCGCAGTGACAAGAAAATTTGAAGGAGCTAGATGGAAATTTTTTCTCAAAAGGACAAATTTCTAAAAGTGTAGGTGATTTTCATTTGGTAAATTACCTTCATTCCAAAATGAAATGCTCAAAGCAAAACAATTTGAACTACTTTTAAATGACATTTGTCAATCTGACAAATGTACTGCGAATTTTTGTACAAATTTATGTATGTTTTTTTCTAGGAATTTTTTCATGGAATTCTACTAGTATATACCCAACCTTAAAGTGGTTGTAAAGGCAGAAGGTTTTTTTTTTCTTTATCTTAATGCATTCTATTAAAAAGACCTTTCCTGCACATGGACACAGAGAAACAAACAGCTATTTCTTCAGAATAACAAAAGGTAGGAATCTGCAACAAAGTAAAAATTCCTGCAATGTTCATTAATCGTCCAGAGGGCAATATATTTTTCCCAATGTAGCACCCCCATAGTGTAGGTGCTTTTACTTTTGTAGATTTTTGGTAGGAGAGGAAAAATCTAGTCAGGCCTGACTGTAGGTGCAGGCCTGAATGTTTTGATCTGGGCTGGGGAGTGGCTCAGGGGTGGGGCTGGAGATGGAGGGAAGGAAAACTCCTTGGAGATTCCTAACCTTGAGCTGGGAAAGCTCTAGAAGGGGGATGGATGAGTAGGTGTCACTTCCTGATGTATGACAAGGAGCCCTGACCAATCCACGAGCTGGGTGGTCAGGGGGCAGGCCTCCTTAAATAAAGCTATCTGCCAGCAGGTGTCAGGAGAGTTCGGGTAGAAGAGTGAGGATGTACTCTGGAGCTGCGGAGCAGGCCTCGCACGGGAGGGGATCCCCTAGTCTGGGAGGGGTGCACCTGAGGCCCGGGGCTTGGGTGCAGTCAGGAGCAGGAGTCGGCTCCTGGAGTCGCACAGGAGAAGCAGGAGAGCAGCTGAGGACTACATGGAAGGATACTCTTTAAAGGATCCACCATAAAGACGGTGAGTGGCGGCCCCTGGGAGTTGGATGAGAAGGCTGAGACAGTCTGGGATGAGAGAGCAGTCTGTAGAAGTCGGTGGGAGCCAGCCAAGTGGAGAGCCATTAGACCACAGGACAGACCGGATGGTTCTGGAAGAAGGATGGGCTGGGAGTTGTAGTCCATCAAAAGGCCCAGCTAGGACCAACATGTTTGCTACACAAGATAGGGTCCATGGTTTCAGTGAAGGAAGCCTGTGATTCTTACCCACAAAGGGAGGTTCTGAGGATTTGCAAGTGGCTGCAGCAGGCCTCACCATGTGCTAGCTGCGGTGAAGAGGAAGTGTCATGGAGGTCTGATAAATTTCCCTTCGGACCAGGGGAACAGGTGTAACGGTCAGCAAGTAGTGTGCTGGAGAGAGAAAAGGAGAAGAGTAATGGTCAGCAAGTAGTGTGCTGGAGGTGAAGAAGTGTATATACCGGATGTGTATATAGTAGGTCCTATGTTCAATTACTGGGCATCCCACAGTCATCCCTAATCCCTATCCAAGTTCAACCCCTAAACAAAACAAAGTACCGGCCTGTTCAGTGACTTTGGATGTGTGGAATTCGTGTGATTAAGGGCAGCGAGCAGGTGGACCACAACTATCAGCCACTCCCGAGGGAGCACATGGGTACATCAACAAAAGTGGAGTTACTCTTTAAGTGCACCTGACCAAAAAGTTTCTATCACACAACACCCCCTACTGCCTCGCCCTATCCCCAGTATTTTATGGTTAAAGTGTTTGTAAATGTTTAAATTTAAAAAAAAAAATGTTATATTTACCTTATCTGTTGCAGTGGTTTTGCACAGAGCATCCCTGATCCTTCTCTTCTCAGGTCCCCCACTGGTGCCTCTGGCCCCTCCCCCCTGCTCTCTGGGAGCACTTTTGTGTACTTGCTCCCAAGCCAATTCTGTGTGTCTATAACACACACAGTGAGCGGCTCAGCCCCACGCCCCCTTCCCACCCACTCCCTCATCACTGGCTGTGATTGACAGCAGCAGGAGCCAATGGCTCCCTCTGCTCTGTCTCAGCCAATAAGGAGGCAGAGACCAGGGAGAGCTACTGCTCTTGTGCACATGGCTGGGTCAGGTGAGTATTAGGGGACTGTACGCTGAAAGTTATTTACCCTCATGCATGGAATGCATGAGGGTAAAAAACGTTCACCGTTTAGAACCACTTTAACCACTCCAGATCCGCGCTATTGCCATAGTACGGCTCCAGCGCGGATCTGGAATGCCGGGACGACGTCCATGGACGTCGCCCCCTGTGCGCGCTCCTCGCGCGCCCCCTAGTGGCAGCAGCGGCGCGCGCGCGTGCCCGTGCCTCGGGCGGACTCGATGTCCGCCCGGACCCGCCGATCTCCTTCAGGAGCCTCAGAACGGGGAACCACCGTTGTAAACACGGCGGTTCCCCGTTCTGTGACAGGGGACATAGCAGATCTACTGATCCCTGTCACTGGGATCAGTTAGATCTGTTATGTCCCGGCCAGCCCTGCCCCCCCACAGTTAGAACACACCCAGGGAACATTTGTTAACCCCTTCACTGCCCCCTGCAGGTTAACCCCTTCACTGCCAATGACATTTATACAGT
>BLSH010000142.1:237155-251627 GCA_018402905.1 Glandirana rugosa
TTTTCATATCAGAGAAAGAGGTCGCACTCATGTAGCGGTGTGCAGTATATTAATTTACGCTACATGACTCGATCATTGATACCAATGGCCGCTTTATTGTACTAGTATGTACCCTAAATAATGTATTGTTCACTATTGTCTCTCTCTATGCACCCAACAAGGGTCAAATATCATTCTTACAGAAATTGTTGGGGAAAATTAAGAAAATATGCCAGGGTAAACTGATAATGTTAGGCTACTTTAACCTGATCCCTGACTCCTCATTGGACCGAACCAAACCACCCTGCAGCAAAAGCCCCACCCTTCAAAATTTTCTACACACTGAATCATTATATGACGTGTGGCGATGTACTCACGCTGGAGAAAGAGACTATACTTTTTTCTCTTCCCCCCACAAAATATACACGAGAATTGACCTGGCCATCACGGACCTCCCCACGCTTCATATAATTCAGACAGCAACCATCGAACAAATTACATGGTCAGATCATGCACCAATTACGATAACCCTACTTGATCACCATAGTGAGAATCCTACCATCCTATGGCGTAATAAAATACAAATCTTCCAAAAGGAGTCATATTGAGTTAAGATCGCCAATCATTTACAAGAATTTTTTAAATTCAATAAGACCAGTGATTATGATATGGGGAATGTATGGTGCACGCACAAGGCCTACATGAGAGGAATCCTCTTACAAATAGCCTCAAGGGAGAAGAAACAGAGAACACATAAAATTAATTCTCTACTAACGCAAATAGCGAAACTAGAATCCCAAAATAAACAATCTCCTTCACAACACCTCTTAGACGAATTACAGCAGCTCAGAAATGAACTTAAGCAAAACCTACTCTACGAACATGAAAAAAGGCTTAGATATCTTAAAACTTCTTACTACTTATACGGGAATAAGGCGGGCAAAAAATTAGCAAGACATATACAAATTAAACAGGCCAAAAGAAGAATAGCATATATGTCAGACCCTAAGACAGGCAATCGCATACAAAATCCCAAAGAAATCGCAAACATTTTCAAAACGTACTATGAAAACTTATATAACCTTAAAGATGACCCCCAAACTACTCAACCGACCCAAGCAAATATCCAGATTTTCCTAAAATCCATTGACTTACCTCGAATATCGCAGACCCAACTAGAAATATTGAATACCCCCTTCGAATTAGAAGAAATAAGAGAAACCTTAAAAAATACTGCAGCAAACAAAACTCCTGGCCCAGATGGCCTATCAAAGGAATACTATCACAAATTTCAAGACCTACTTCTCCCTCAAATGCTAGAACTGTACAATAAAATAGCCACATCAGGAACCTCTCCCAAAGAAATGCTCAAAGCTATAATAGTAACCCTCCCTAAACCTGGAAAAACACCTGACTCCCCTCAAAATTTTAGGCCAATCTCCCTTCTAAACGCGGACATCAAAATATATGCCAAACTAATAGCCAACCGACTAGCTAAAATCACCCCACATTTAATAAACCCCGACCAGGTAGGATTTGTCCTGCACAGGCAAGCCCCTGACGCCACCAGACGGATGCTGAATCTACAGAAAATTGTGGAAAACCGTAAAACACCAGCGGCCTTCATAGCCTTAGATGCCGAAAAGGCTTTTGATAGAGTACACTGGGGATATATGTCAGAGACTCTGTCAAAATTCGGATTCTTCGGCCCTATTATGTCAGCTATCTCCGCGCTTTACGAATTCCCGCCGGCACAAATTTATACAGCTTCTGTCTTATCTGAACCTTTTTCTATCACGAATGGCACACGACAAGGATGCCCACTTTCCCCAATCATTTTCACACTGCTAATGGAACCCTTAGCGGAAGCTATAAGAAGCTCCCCAGATATACATGGAATTGAGATAGGCAGAAAGCAATACACCATAGGTCTTTTTGCTGACGATGTTATACTTACTTTAACCAACCTCGAAAAATCAATCCCTGCTGTAAACAACCTCATACAAAAATTTGGCGACACCTCCTACTATAAAATCAATATAACCAAATGTCAAGCCCTACCAATAAACCTTAATCATAAAATAAAGACGAAAATGAAAAATATATTCCCCTGCTTTTGGGAGGCCACCTCCATCCAATACTTAGGAGTACGAATCACTGCCTCGTCAAGAGACCTTTATGAAGCAAACTATAAATCCCTACTGAATTAGATCCAAAAGGAAATATCTAAACTAAACACACAATATTTATCATGGCTTGGCCGTATTGCCACATTTAAAATGATGCTCCTACCCAAGATATTATATATCTTTAGGACAGTACCAATCCCACTGCCAAGTTCCTTCTTTGTCACGATTAACTCCCACCTTAAACAGTTTATATGGAAGGGTAAAAAGGCACGAGTAGCTTTCTCCACTATGACCAAACTTAAAAAAAAGGGAGGAATGGGAGTCCCCTCATTGATAGACTATTATAGAGCATCACTGCTAGACCAACTTAAATCATGGCTAGACTACCGAACCCCCAAACCGTGGGTAATGCTAGAGAAACACATCCTCCGGGGTAAATGCCTTAAAAGCCTCTTACTAGCAGTCGTGACCAACCTCCTATTAGCAACCAATTTCCAAAACTACCCGTCCATCCAAGCCTACATAGAGGTCTGGCAACACTCATTGAAATTAAATAGGGAGACCACCCAAATACAAATATCAAAAGCTCCTCTTCAGATATTCGAACACTTAATCCCTGACTTATCTGTCGCACATTGGGTAGAATCAGGACACACAAACTGGGACGCAATCCCAGAAGAGTTGAAGAAGAAAGACTCATTCAAATATCTTCAAATAAGTCACTTACTGAAAACATCTTGCACAACCACCTTAAAAGTAAACCAATCCATCTGGGATTTCTATCACAATACCACGCAGACGAAAGCGGGCATATCATGCATATATGCCATAATACAAGCAGACACCCCCTTTAAACAAACCCAAGCCATTCAAAACTGGGAAAGGGATCTTGGGAATTCATACAATGGGAGAAAGCTCTACAAAATGCTACTAAAGCAACACACTGCGTACTCCACTGGGAAAATTACTTTAAACTGACATACAGATGGTACCTAACCCCCGTACGCCTGGGACGCATATACCCTAACTTATCTACAGATTGCTGGCGCAACTGTGGGCAAAAAGGTCACCTATTACATATTCTGTGGCAATGCCCATTAATAACAAACTTCTGGGAGTCCATTTTCCAAATGATTTCTAAAATAGCGGACAAAAATGTCCCACCTACCCCTGACCTAGCTATCCTACATTTAAACATAGATCAATTCCCCCCTCAAATCAGACAAGTAATAACACATATCCTATATGCAGCCAAATTATCTATAACAAAAAATTGGAAAAAAGATCTACCCCCTAACATATCAGAGGTCATTGGAAGAGTAAACCTACAATTTGAGTGCGAACTCGCGTTCGCAAGAACTAATAACACAGCAGATAAGTATCTTCATAACTGGCGAAGCTGGAAGGAAATACTCTAAGAAACATACCGCTCACCTTGAATAGGTAACCCCACTGATATAACTTAGCTACACTTAAGAACCCATTGGTATGAGCAGTCCACCCTATTAGCCTTGGTTACAAAATACGATACCTACACACTGGTTAGTTAAATACCGTGTTAATGTTAACAATTGTACTACACACATACAGCCGATAGTAACATCCATCCATCCCTGCTGGAACTATACTGATAGACAATCCAGCAACTATTTAGTTAACTATCCATTAGCCTGTCCACAGTGTGAACCCAATGGGGTGGCAGGCCCTTCCCAGTGAGAGGGGGAAGTTACTTCAATGACGGTATATGTCATCAAATGCGTTTTGCAGTTCATAATTGTGATACATGATTTTGTGAGATGGAATGGATGCATTTTCTGGTTTGTACAATTCTTTGTTATATTTTTACAAACTCAATAAAAATTTAAGATTAAAAAAAAAAAAAAACTGATGCAACACCCAATCTAAAAAATATTACACACGTGTTTCTGATCTGAATAAAAATATGTCTGGGTTTCCTCTCTGATTACCTTCTTAAAATAGATATTGAATAATTGTCGCAATTTTTATAAAAAAATCCAAAAAGTTTATTCCTGATTTCAAGTGAACCTTTCAGTTACGTTACAACTGCAGCAGGGGTTGATCTGTGTCATAAATGGGATTAGCACTATCCTACGTAGGAGTCGCTGGTTAGGATGGGTCCTCTGATCTTTGCTTTGACCCCTTTAACTTCAGCCCCTCTGACACACTAGGATGAGTGTAAAAAGCATGCTACCTAGTAGTACTATTTCAAAGAAACAGGCTATGCACCAGCTAGTAAAGGTAAACTTAATACAGTATATTGTCACCTAATGTGGTTGGTAATGAAGTAAACATAGAAATGGGTTAACAATGGAAATAACACAATTTAATATACAGGGTAAGTAGTGGTAAGGACTAGGCATAAGATGACACTTCCATCTGGCATCCAGATCAGCATAGACAGTTGCAAGGTCACCCACAGTGCAGCAGTGGGCAGTGATAAAGCTTGATTTACCAAGCACAGGTTCTCTACTGTCAACATGCATTAATGGTGACCTACACCGACTTGATGTGCCCTGTCCGTAGAAATCATGAAAAGGGGAGAAGGGAACAAAAGGGACTTGAAGGATGGCTTTTCAGGAGGGGCAGTCCTTTATATTGTTTTTCTGTCGGCTATTGTTGGGGCCCTTTAAGAGGTATTGGCCTACTTAACAACAGTTTTAGTAAACTCGCATGCAGTATAAGTGCAGTATAGATGCAGTAAGGGTGCAGTATAGGTGCAATGAAAATGCAGTAAAGGTGCAGCATACTTAATGTCCTGCCTACATTACCTCAGTCCCTGCTAGCAGTATGAACAATGGGCAATGAGCCCTCTCACCAGTCCCTGAGGTACGGCTGTAAATTCTTGCTGTAGGAAGGGGGCCCCCTCAGTTTCTGCACAGAATGCCTCTGGAGATTCAGCGGTGGGAAGTATAGGGTGAGAAGATGCTTTGGTCTCCATAGGGCAATCATGCAGAATGCAGATGCGATTGTTGTGGTCTGTACTGTGTCTGCCTCAGGTATCTCCGCTTGCCTGGCCTCTCATCAGTTACCTTGGCCCCAAGAGGATGAACCTAGCTAAACAGTCTCAGAAAAGCAGCTCCCCTACTCCTCCTTGCCCTAGTGTCTCTTGGGAATTGATGTGCAAAGGGCCATAAGCTCCACAATATGGCTTACTTTTTGGACTTCAAGTCCCATGATTCTTCGAGTTCTGCATATGAATCCATAGGCTTTTATGGCTATAGTTCTCCCCATTGGTGACTGGAGGGGATAGTGCAACATAACATTCAGTATAACAGCAGGAAGTGAAAGTAAATTGATTGTAGAGGGAAATGTCTTCTTCTCTACAATTCTGTTTTCCAGCACCTGGCTACATATGCTGCCAAGAAACACAGCCAAGAACTGCACTGGCACTAGAATTTACATGGCTGTGTCACCTCTGATCTAGCATCCCAGTCCAGGAAACACATAGCATCTGTGGACGAGGTCTAAAATAAGATGGCGCCATCCTCTTGGAGACAAAAGCAGATAAAAGCATTGTTAGGGAGAGTACTATAATTTTTCTAAGTGGTAATACATTCCTGGAAGTGTTATGCATGTATTACTTATCTTACCTGATGCGTAAGTGACAGGAAATTAAAAAATAAAATTGGTCTACCATTAGGCGGAGCCAGTGACATCACTTCCAGTGTCTCGGGACACGGACGTTGTGGTGAAGAGGGGGTCAGCCATTTTGTGCTGTATTTACATGCTTATACCATGTAGCATTTTGTAAGTGTTTTTAACCCTTATTAAAAAGATAACCATTAGAAGGCATATTACGCTATGAGCCTGTTCTTTTATATACCCTGAGCACTCGTTTGAAGCGGAGCTTGTCCAGTCCATATCAATTTAAAGGCACATTACAAGTGGAGTTCAATAGATCGGAGGTACATCAGACTAATAGCATACCATCTTAAAGGCGTTGCATGACCTATAATGGGCCATGAAGGAAGGTGAGTGGGTATTGCACTCAGAGGTGTCTGATGATGGCATTTTGACACACAGCTGTGTCTCTATGGGTGGACACAATATTTAACATTTCATCCCTCTACTATAAATTTGTTTTGAAGTGGACTTTACAATTATAGAAGTATTATTTGGACATTTATTATCATTTCTTTACAGTGTATGCATGTGTTATAACTTTTTTTTTGTTGTACTCATGTGGCACTTACCATTTTTTTATTATTGGAAAGAATTGTATTACTTTATCTCTGAACAGTGCACCATTTCCTTTTATCCAATGTCTGTATTGTAGTAACATAAACAGTTATTACAAACAAATTGGGAAATCTGATGGAGTGGACATATAGCATATGAAGGGCTCACACTCATAGGCCACTTTCACGTTAGCGGTAAAGCACTACTAGTTTAGCGGCGTTTTACCGCTGATTCAGTGGCGCGATTGCAACGCTATTCGGGCAGCAGCGATGCGCTTTTAACCCCCCGAAGTGGTTAAAAAGGGGTTAAAAGCGCGGCTGTTTCCGAGGCGGAGTGCAGGCACTTCGAAAGTGCTGCCCAATGGGCAGGGGCAGTGGAGGAACAGTGTATCACCGCTCACCGCACTGCCCCAAAGATGCTGCTTGCACGACTTTTTTCTTGTCCTGCAAGCGCACCGCCCCACTGTGAAAGCACTCGGGCTTTCACATTGAGGTGGATTGAGGGGGATTATTGAGGCTCTTTACAGGCGATATTTTTAGCTAAAACACGCCTGTAAAGCGCCTCAGTGTCAAAGTGGCCTAATGGGCCTGCTAAATAGTCCCAAGGTTTTTTCCCAAGCTTTCCCAATCTAGTGTATCTACAGCCAGGCACACCATCTAAGTCACTCTTCTACTGGCTCAACTGGCTTTTTCTGGTGCTTTATTAAAACGTGAACTTGTATGGATGCAGGGTAACTGTGGGATAGTCCTATAGGACAAGGTAATAACTCGAGGACATTTCCGAGCAGATGAAAAAGCACAGCTGGACTTCCCAGAAGGGCAGCAGCCCTTCAGGCTAGGAACTTCTCCTCCTGAGCAAGAACCCCTCTGCTCCAGGCCTCAAACTATTTATGCACCCTCTCAACCACCTACTGGGCACCCTCCTCCAGGGATTTGCTGGGACCACATAAACATTCAGGCTGTAGATTTGATTCTCCCAGCACACTACTTTCCAGAACCATCCAGAAGGCAGGGGGAAGCAGTCAAACCCACAGACTGTGGAACTCAGAGCAGCCCAAAGTAATCACAAGCTGATCCATTGATTACAGAGGAGCTAAAGAACTAAATTTACCTAATCTAGCTAGCACCTAATACATGTCACATTCTTTATGCCTGTTGTATATACTGTAAATTTGAATTGCAACACTATTGAACAAAACTTGTCACTCTTTATTTTACAAAATCACACCAGAGGACTGATTTATAAGTGAAACATATTATAACACAATACCTGCCAAAACAAATACTGTCCCCATTCTATAAAGCTAATCCTTGATACTTATATAATATCTCATGTTTGTTGAAAAGTAAATAAAAAAATGCAAATTAGAAGAGTCCTTCACTGCAAGAAGACAGAGACACCGGTAACACTTCTGTAATAGATAATATTGTTCTTGTGTCAGAAAGCAAACAACTGAGAGCACAATCAGCCTTATGTAAATAAGTAGTGCAATGAACAAAGCGCCCTCTAACCGAACATAGCCAATAGTGATGAGTGATTCAACCCAAAATTTTCCAATGCAAAAATATTTTGAAAAATTAAGGTTATAATTTTTTTAAATTTGTGTTGGTCTTTGGAGTACTGCTAAACAAGCTATTATCACCAAATCATGTGAGAAGACCTTTGCTAAAAAAAGTTTTAAAAAATACCGTACAGTGAAAGTTGGGGGGTGAGGTTCCTATATAAAAATCATTTAAAAAACAGGTTTGGGAAAGTCCTAAATCTATATATGGTATGATAGAACAACCATAGTCTTCTGGGACAACAATGTGGCAGCGCACACTTTGGTTGTTGAATTTCTTTATTTCTTTTTTTTTATTTATTTTAGCTTTGCTTACATACAATAACTGTATCCCCAACTACTTTTTAATAATTTGAGCTAAAAAAAAAAGCTTTTATTAGTAGTTTTAGCAACAACACATGCATTTGAATTTTCTTGTCACTGTGGTCAGAAACAAGCGCCAATTTGAAAATCAAAGGTTGCTAAAACAAATGTTTTTGAAAAAAAGTTCTTCTAGTGTATGACAAGCTTGAAGATGGTCTTCAAGCTGATCATACACTAGAAGAATTTTTATTCAAAAACTTTTGTTTTAAGAACATTTTATTTTCAAATAAAAGCTTGTTTTTGACCGCAGTGACAAGAAAATTCTAGGGGGGAGGGGGCAAGCCCCTTTTTTTTTCTTTTAGCAATTCTCGTTAAGGAAATCACCTGTCGGACATAACCCTAACGCAGTGGTTCTCAACTCCGGTCCTCGGGACCCACCAACAGGCCAGATTTTCAGTATTACCTTGGGGAGATGCAGACTAGAATACTGCAATCACTGAGCAGCAAATGATATCACCTGTGATGTATTTCAGTTATCCTGCAAACCTGGCCTGTTGGGGGGTCCCGAGGACCGGAGTTGAGAACCACTGCCCTAACGCTAGTGTCTATTGGAGTCATATTTGGACAATCTACTACTGTAACAAGGGCTGATTTTAGAAATGATGGGGTCCCACGCAGCCTACCTGAGATGCCCCCCCGTAAATATCAAATTTTTTTTGCTAAGATGCCACAACTGCAATACTATGCTCTACAGCTATGGCAGTAATTATACCCTCATCGAACATGACACATTCAAGTGAATAGCATTGCTTTGCAAGTGCCCTGCAGCTACATGCACTAGAGTAGGGTTAAAGCAGGTGGCGAGGAGGCAACATGCCTCCTCACTGCCGGCCAAATGCTCTCTGAAGAGCAATTGGAATGCTGAGTGCTCTTCAAAGAACAAAGAACATTTCAATGAGTCATTCATTTTGTTCTACTTTTTTTTTAAATTCTATTTATTTTTTTACATCTTTTAACTGCCCTTTTGGGAGCCTTTAGTGAAGTATCAGGGGTCTATACAAGCCCCTGATGTTTCACATTTGAGACAGAAAATGGGACTGAGGACAGTCCCTTTCTCGCAGCCTCAGCTGCACTGGACAGTTAATGAATTGGAAGTGCACGGAGGTTTTCTGGTCATGCACAAACTAAGGCATATAGTAAACATTGTAGGGCCACTGAAGTATATGCTTCAGTGGCCCTATGCAAAAACACCCCACATTAGTGCAGCATATTCATACAAGCATGTTATATAACGCTATTCATATAGAAAGCCTAACATCCTTCATAAATGATAAAAATGCAAACTTCAACTACAATTGCAATATCGATTCATGTTCCCCCATAGTGTAGTTAGAATTCAGATGGTTTTCCATAGCATTGGAGTGTTTTGCAGACTCAAGTCTGCTTCCTCAGAATGGAACGTTATCACAATGATTACGTGTCATATGGTGTGTGGGCATAACAGCCAATGCAGATATAAGCTACTCACCGAGAGAGTGACACAGGGTAAGAAGGAGGAGTAGGGTCAAAAGAGCTTTGGCCCCACTTCTTTAACATAAGTTTGAGAACTCGTAAATCATTACAGGTGCAGTTGACCTCCTAACTCTAACCTGCTTCAGCTGCTTTTGCATTCCCAAAGACTTGTACAGAGAGAGGAGTTCTAAAATAAACAAAAGCCCATTGATAGTTGTCCTCGATATATGAAATGCTTGCTTGGCTTCTTCATGATATCTTCTTGGAGTCAAAAATATGACAATCCAGGGATGTGAATACTGTAAAAGTCTTAGCAATAGGAGATTGTCTGGTGTCTGAGAGTCACAGGCACCACGTCCCTTACAACAAATTCAAAACATGTATAGAAAGAAAAGGCAGGATTTTTAGGTGGCAAGTTAGTATACAAATTTCCAGATTTATTATAAACATTTTAAAATGATTGAAACTTCATATAAAACCATCATAGATCATCCATGGGGCTACAATAAAGATGCAGTAACTTCAGCTCAACATGTTTCACCAGACTCTGGCTTCTACAGGAGACTTTACAAATACTGCATACAAAATCACCAGAATTAAAAGACAATATATTAGTCAAAAAAATATCTACATTCCATCTGAGATGTATTTACACATACAGTATTTACATATAAGGAGATTAACCATTGCAATAACTGCATTATATTACTCCTAAATGGTGCACATGTCAACAGGTCATCTGGGGGGCTCTCTCACCTGTGTTGAGACAAAATTATTTTTTCTGATAAATCAGCACTATAGATTACACACCAGCAAGATATTTCATGGAGATATTAGTGAATCACAGGTGAGAATACTGCCTGGGAGGGGAAATGAGCAGTGAATAATGGCTGAATGAATGAATGCAACATTCCATTACTGCAGTGGGAAAAAAACCTACCACTATTGTGGAAGGAAGAAATCCATCGGGGTGGACATCATCGGATCCTTTAACACCCACATCTAATTTTATTTGTAGGGCAGCATAAAACTTGAACAACAACAACAAGTCTGGTGCTCAGGGGCTAGGACATGGGTTCCCTGGAAATCAAT
This sequence comes from Glandirana rugosa, assembly GCA_018402905.1. NCBI lineage: Eukaryota > Metazoa > Chordata > Amphibia > Anura > Ranidae > Glandirana > Glandirana rugosa. The sequence continues at coordinate 247,932 of BLSH010000142.1, forward strand.
GTGCGGTGCCTTGTGGGAGACCAAAAAGCAGCTGTGTGTAATGGCAGCACCATGAGTGGTGTGGAATGGGGTAATGGCAACACTCAGTACAAACAACCACACCCAAAAGCGCTAAATGGGAAATCCTGTGGGATGAAGCTGCTACATGGACCAGCACATGGAAGCTCACGGGCGTGACGTCATCTGCTCGGGTAACGCGGATCCACAGCAAGGCTTGGTGCACAAGGATGTGATGAACCGCAAGCCGGGGAGAGTGAAAGAAGCTGGTGGCTTCGGGGCGTGGCCCTTCCTCAAGTCAACTGACCATGAAGTAGCTGCAAAAGGGCAAAAAGACCACGTGTTAACACTAAACTGAAACAGCTCAGCTATTAGGCCTATCCAGCTACAGTTGAACAATAAATTACTTAGTAGTAACAGCCATCTATACAATTCTCACTGATATCACTAATGCAAAGATAAACTTCACGTCCACGTCCAACTCCACATCCCTCTTGGGGCAAATGACTGCCGCAAACTGCAACACGGCTCTTTTGTATCTCCCCAGCATCCCATGGTGCTGGTGGAGATGCAGATGCTCAATTCATGCCACGTGCATGACGTCATGCACAAGCGCAATAGCTTACCGGTGCCATAATGGAAAATCCCTTCTGCCAGTGGGTGGCCACAGGTGGATCTAATGCCACTGGGCATTCCCATACTGCATCAGCCCTTGCTGACTGAATAGCAGAGACCCAGCTAAGATGGATAAAATACAGAGAGGGGGCACACAGAACAGCGGCGCCACAGCCGATGGATGGAGTTTCTGCCCTCCTACCCCAGCTAGTGGCACGCTGGGCTTCCGTATGGTCACCCATCCTTATCAGAAACTTTTAAATTCAAAAGTGCATGCCATCTAGTGGTAAAAAATTAAAAAGACAAAACCTTGATCAATTTTATAAAAAAAAAAACAACTAAATTTACACTTGGGCATGAAACTCCCAGGAGACCGTTACAATTGCACAGGCACTATAAAGCCAATACATTTCAAAGTTGCACTGACAAATATTTAATAAACAAACATTAAACATGGCCAGATATTCTTTTTACAAAAGAATTGTCTTGATTATAAGAAGAGGTGATGATGATGACCAAGAGGTCGAACCGCGTCGGCTCATGCCGTTCTGATGCCATTGTGTTGAGACTGTTGTAACTACAAGCTCTTCTGTGATTGGGAAAATGTGAGTTTTTTTCTACCTTTTTAATAAACACTTTATATGGTTTTACGCTATGTGGAGTTCTCCCCTTCTTTTTAGGTAACTTCGGACCATTTGGAGTATACGAATAGCAGCCCCTACCAGATAGTGAGGGACTTGGAGATTGGAGAGCCATCCTGAGCTGTACTACACCCCCTGCAATCTACTTTTCTGCTAATACTGATGCAGTTAGCCTATGCCTGACTGTGTCCACTCCAGTCGGTAAGGGTTAAACCTATTTGGTGGAGGATTGCATCACGGGTGAATCTGGAATGCATACATTGCTACACCCTTTGTCTGTCTTGACTCAGTGGGCATGTATGTCTGTCTGTGTCCATATTATTTGGTAAGCCTTTTCGTTTATCGGTGGAGGCTTCTCTACATACACCTGGTGTCACTACAGGATTACTTATGGACTTCTGCCATGAACTTTATTTTTGACTTTATAAGTCCACTGAGTTCACATCATGCACTTTATATGAGTCATTTTGTTATGCACTTTACCCATGGATTCTTAATGATTTGCACTTTTTGTAATTTGCACTAGCTGTTATGCACTTTATCTATAGACGCCTAAAAACTTGCACTTTTGTTATTTGCACTAGCTGTATCATTATTGCTGGTAATTTTTGATTTTAGCGCTGCATTATTTATCATACTATAAGAATGGCTTGAAGCTCACAGACTGCTCGAGTCCCAGAATTCGGTTGCTTTTAAGGTATAAATACACTTTGTTTTGCGCTGTAGTAACAACTTATCTATATCACCCCCTCTTTTGTGGTCCAATGCAAAAAACATCATTTTGGACAGATCAAACACATGATATAGGCCCATGTGTCGACTAGTTGCAGTCCCCAACTTATTTTGGAGACTAGAGATACATGGTCCCTGATTCTATGGAAAAAGGGTCTTTTCATTTTTCCAACATAAAATGCGCCGCAATCACATAGCATATAATAGACTATGCTTACTGTCTGACAGTATAGAAATTAGGTCTATACAAGCAGGCATTTGGTAAAGTCAGCTGTTGTGTTTTTTCATCAAAAAAACTGCAGAAATTACACTTGTCACAAGATACCGTGTCCAAAACGTTTTTGGATTTTGATTTATGTTTGACCCAGTAGTGACTATGGACCAATTGGTCCTTCAGCAACTGGGATCTCCTATATGTAATTTGTGGACCTGTGCTGACATATTTAGATACAATGTCATCAGCCACACGAAGAAGCCAATATCTCTCAACAGAGGCGTAACTAGAACCTTCAGGGCCTCGGTGCAAGAAATTATGAAGGACCCCCCGACCCCTGGCCAGGGCCTTCCCTCTTCCCACTGATCCTGGGGCCCTTTACTCCCATTGCGGGTCTCTTTATTACGGTCCTGCAGCAGTACCCTTTCAAAAGTTCGGGCCTCCCCATGACTGTGAAATGCCAGGGACCGATCGCAATTGCAACCTTTGCAACGCTGATACTTTCCTCACTGGTGTCAGTAGTTTTTAATTTTTATTTTAATGTTATTATTTTTTTACCATTTTAACTTATTTCTTTTACAATTTTTTTTTTTTTTTTTTTTTTACAATTTTTTTAGGAGCCCCGTTGTGGGTCTTTGATGAGATATCAGGGGTCTAAACAAACCTCAGCCCTCAATCTTCATCTGTGTAGCCTCAGCTGCACAGAATGAATGGACAGGAATAGCTGTGTACCGGGTCTCCTATTCATTCAGAAACTGAAGTATAGTAAAAACAGTTTACTATGCTTCAGTTATGAATGAACCAATTGGTACCAATCACTGACTCTGCTCATTCAGAAAAGGAAGGAGCCAGTAAATCATAAATTTACCGACCCGTTCCCATCTCTCCATCATGACACATCTTCTACAGCAGCTAGCAGGAGAGAGGAGGGGGGAAGACAGCAGCTCTGTGGGGGAGGGGGGGGGCGGGGAAGCACACAGGGACCATGGGAACAGCAAAAGACAAGTAAACTGGATAGGAGGGGCGGTCAGCATATAGAGGAACAAATCTCCTGCATTAGGAGGAAAATGAGGGAAATTGGTTCCTCTAAATGTCGCCTCCGCCATCCCTTCTATCGAGGTGTACAAGGGAGGCACACGGGCCCCCTAGAGCATGGTGCCCGGTTGCAATCGCAACACCAGCAACCCCTGTAGTTACGCCCCTGTCTCTCAATGATTTGGCGACCCTGCTTGTGTTGCCCTGAATAGTGCATAATAAGTCTTACATTTTATTCCTGAGATTTGGACGTTTTGGTGTGAATTAAGATATCTCTGCCCTGATATTTGGCTCGGTGGTAGGCCTTTTTGAGGCAGGATCGACTAGACTATAACCTCTATTCATAAGTAGATTTTGTAGGGCTTTGGCTTTGACCTTAAAGTCTTGCTGGCTACAATTCTTGAGCCTGAGCCGCAGGTATTGGCTATATAGTATACTAGACACCAGGGGGGGGGGGGGGGG
>BLSH010000142.1:251637-270714 GCA_018402905.1 Glandirana rugosa
CTCGGACCAATCACCGGTTTATACACCACCGGGAGATGTTAAGTTAGGGGGTACTAAACCCCCAATCCCAACACCTCCCGAAGTTGAGACTTTCCCCATGGCCCGACCGGGTATGTTAATCAATTAAAATTTAGACAACTTAAAACAACGGAACTCCCCCCCCAGGTACAGGTTAGTGTCCAATGGGGCACAACGAGTCCCCATCGCAATCCCCTGCACCTGGAGGTAGTGGGAGCATCCAAACATAAAGATGTTATTAGTCAAAACAAAATTCAACAGATTTAAAATTAACTAATTGTATGGGCCAGCCTGGTACCCCTTTCAGAGATGAAGCCCTCCAAAACCCTAACCCCCAAATCATGGGGGATTGAATTGTAGAGGGCCACCACATATTTGGCCACTAACCAGGCTCCTTCAGTAACAAAAATTCTATCCAGAACCCTGAGTATATCCATAGCGTCTTGGATGTAGGAACTCAAGGCTCTCACATGTGGACGCAAATAGTCATTTATAAGCTGACTGGCTGGTTCAATTAGGCAACTGTATCCAGAGACTATGGGCTGTCCTGTGGAACAGCTCATATTCTTGTGTATTTTTGGTAGGGCATACAGTGTAGGGGTCCTAGGGGTTTTGACAGTTAGGAATTGCAAAGTCTTTTGTTCCTTCAGGGTATGCTTTGGCAATGAGATTTTTATAATTGATTAAAACCCAATCTACATAAGTCCCAGATATGCTTTTGTACCATTGACGGTTATTAAGGATGTCAACAACCATTTGCTGATATTGTATTGAATCCATTACAACTAGATTGCCGCCTTTATCAGCTGGCTTTATAAGTAACCCCTTGATTGTTTTTAAGGGCAGATGCTGCCAATTGCTCGGTTGGGGTCAAATTTGATATTGATCCTCTATTCTATTTGACATTTTCAATTTCTTTGGTAACCTGTTGGGTCAATGCCCACATGTTGGGATTTCCTTGTAGGACCTGGAATAAATGGGATTTAGGTTTATAGTGTTGAGGGGGTGGAAAGCATCTCACTACAGAGGTGTCGTTGGAAGGAGAGGAATCGGAGCTAACTCCACCTGATGGGTTGGAAACCAAATCCTCCAGGGGACTGCTCTCCTCCCACATTTCCATCAAATCATTAAGGGATTTTAAATCATTTAGTATAAGCTCTTTCCATACCTCATTATCCAAGGATTGGGATCTGGAAAAATAACTCTATACATCAATTTTCTGGCAAGTGTACATTATTAATTAATAATTCAAAACAATTTGTGTTTTGAGTAGGGCAAAAAGTTAAACCTAAACGCAAAACTTGAACTTGGTCTTTTGTAAGTGGATGTGATGATAAATTAATTACTTTGAATTTCTTTTGTTCAGATTTTTAGGATTTACTAAATCCACATTGAGGATTTTTGTTGGGGCCTGGTGTCCTTTGTGCAAAAAAAAATGGGTGCTGTGCGGAGGTCTCCCGAAATAGTGCCTGAAATAGATTGACTTACCTTATTTGATATAGGCAAGCTGAGTGCTTGGGAAGAAGTAGAGCAGGGATAAGCAATTAGCGGACCTCCAGCTGTTGCAAAACTACAAGTCCCATCATGCCTCTGCCTTTGGGTGTCATGCTTGTGGCTGTCAGAGTCTTGCTATGCCTCAAGGGATTTATAGTTCTGCAACATCTGGAGGTCCACTAATTGCATATCCCTGAAGTAAAGGATAAATAATCCACATCACCAGTGAAGGTAGAAATAGTATGTGAAGGTGCAAAACTATTATTGGAAGAGTGAGAAAAGTTCAGTGCCTGACCATAATGTGGTGTGCGTTTTGATGCTGACATATGAGGACCAACTCGCTCATTCTTGCGTGAGGCCCTTGTTCTTCTGATCGCTGCTGTGCAATAATAACCTGTGAAGAAGACATGGAAGAAAGTGAAGATCCGTCAAGAGTCATTAGGATCACTTACAGAAATGCTTTGATGGGGAGGAATTTTATTCTTACGTCTGTCCATTTGTAAAAATACACACAAAAGAAAAAGCGAGCAGGTGTGCTGATCAACAGGTTAGTATAGACCAGTGGTTCTCAACTCCGGTCCTCGGGACCCACCAACAGGCCAGATTTTAAGTATTACCTTAAAGAGATGTAGACTAGAATACTGCAATCACTGAGCAGCAAATGATATCACCTGTGATGTATTTCAGTTATCCTGCAAACCTGGCCTGTTGGGCTGTCCCGAGGACCGGAGTGGAGAACCACTGGTATAGACGATGCCTGGCAGCACATCCGAGTTTTGACCATTGTAGTGTTTTTAACTTTACCATTATACAAAGAAGGGAAGGGGAAAACAAAATGGGGGACTTTAAATGAGTTGTGCCATGGTAAGTGAAAATACTTCAATATGAAAACAGTGTTGTTTATTTTCAAATCAAACATACATATCAATGTGAGACCATGCCCTACTTTGATACAGGAATATAAAAACACACACAACACTGTACTTGTTCACTATGCAATATTTCTCAATAACACCTACATAGTCACATAATATTTATATTATAATATATATTATATAAATTTATATTAATATTTATTTTCACTTACCACTGCACACCTCATTTAAAGTCCTGCATTTTGTTTTCCCCTCCCCTTCTTTGTATAATGCTGATAGGGATGGAGGCATGGCATCCCTAATAAGCCAGCCTCATTTAAAGTCCCACTAACCCTTTACTTCTATATCAACCAAATTAAGGATGGAGGTGTGCTCTGGGATCTAATTACCAATATACATATAAATCTCAATTCAATTTTATTTTTTTGCATATTTTGTGTATTTTTTGTATTATTTCTTTTTCAATTATTTTATATTTTTACATTTTTCCTTTTATAAGCTGCATTTTTCATTCCATTTTATTTTATTTTTCATTATAATTCACTATTTATATTTTTTATTTTCCAATTTTTGCCTTCTTACCCAGTTTTGTTTTCTTTATTTATCCATACTCAGTATATAGTGTTTATATGGTATGTAATCAATGATTTTTTTCAATGACTATGGTGATCTATGGCTCTGTTTGGCCGTTTTGGTGCTGTGTGCTAAGACGCTGCCTTCCCTCTGGGTTTCATCATTTCGGGAGCTGCGATGCGTACTGCGGGTCCCAGCTCTCCCTCCTACCCAGTGGGGGTTGGGCGGGGGCTCCTACACTACGCATCAACGTCACGGCCAACGTCTTTTGGCGCCGCAATCCACGGCGGGGCAATGGTCCATCTGGCGTGCAATTCTGGGAGAGGTGTGATTGGCGCCTTAGGCCGGGCGGCCTTTGCTGTCTGGGCGGTGGCTCTCCTACCCTCTCCATTAGCGCGCAGCTGTGATGTTGGGGGACGGCGTGTGGTAGCGCTCCTATATAGGGCTGTCCTGCGTGGCAGGCGGTGAGGTGGGCAAGCACTTTTCACCCAGTTGGACACATTGGCTGGATCTACTTTCACAACAGGTACCATGCTTTTCTTCTAGTCACTTCACTCACCACTCTTCATCTATTTGCACTACTCATTTTATTCACCATCCGATCTTATTATCCACTCACATTTACATCAATTTACAGATATGTCATTTTGGCATCTTCACTACCACCACTTCATAGAAGTGCTGTACCGCTTCCGTAGCGCCGTGGGTGCTGTCCTGTTGGGCCTGCCGTCTCTTGCTACGCCCCCTGAGCTCCCGAGATGATGGTCCCAGTCGGCTTGCAGTTTCTGGCATGGGCACCTCACTCCCACCAGTATAATATATGTAAGTTTGTTTCATGGGGGCATTTGCTCTCTTTCTCCTTATTCCTTATGAGCTTAGAACCCTACTTGATTAATTTTGATTCTATACCATATGAAATTTTCTTTTCAGATAGGCTTGCTCCTGAAGAGTGATAACAATAAGTCACGAAACGCGTAGAGCTACTAACGGTCCTATCAAAACACATATCAAGTTTTTATGACTTTTTACTGTATCTGATATACATATTTTATTGGTATGCTTAAAACTTCATTGATGTTGGTCAACAATTTGGCCATGAGCCATAAATATTATGTGACTATGTAGGTGTTATTGAGAAATATTGCATAGTGAACAAGTACAGTGTTGTGTGTGTTATTATATTCCTGTATCAAAGTAGGGCATGGTCTCACATTGATATGTATGTTTGATTTGAAAATAAACAACACTGTTTTCATATTGAAGTATTTTCACTTACCACTGCACACCTCATTTAAAGTCCTGCATTTTGTTTTCCCCTCCCCTTCTTTGTATAATGCTGATAGGGATGGAGGCATGGCATCCCTAATAAGCCAGTCTCATTTAAAGTCCCACTAACCCTTTACTTCTATATTAACTTTACCATATTAAAGCCGGGTTACACTAGGGCAGCTTTGCGCTCTTTTCTTTTGTGTTTTGTTATGACCATTTGTATGCCAGATTGGAATCATATGCAGTTTTGTCACAATAATATTTTTTATCTTTGGTTTTAATAACTGCAAAAAAAAGACTCCAAATGTTTACTGAGGGTCTCTTCCCTTTGGTTGAAAATAGAATCAGACATCCAATTGCCTTTCTCATTATATCATTTTTCTATTTTCTTATCTACTGCTCCTAATTCATTCTGATATTGTTGGCACAAAAGCTCCATCATTTTGAAGGAGCAGGCCTGTAGGTTATTCTCCCATTCATTTCTGAAATCTGGTTCTACCTTTTTTATATTTGGGAAGATTTTACGTAATCCCCAAAAGGAGATTTTGTCCTCAACATATTTTTGAAAATATCTCTTACTCCAGAACAATCGTGATTTCTTTTCTAATAATCTTTGCAATCCCAGAAAAAAAAAAGACTATCCAGTGTAATTCCTCCAAATGGTGCACATTGAGATTGGTGGATCTGATCCAACAATCCATCAAATGCTGCCCTATGATAATTGGCCATGATGTTAATCTAACAAAAAAGTGCAACTAGATAGCAACAGCAGTTATACACTAGCAAAATGTCAATTTAAAAAAATAGGTGAATCTCAGACAACCAGTATACAGAGTCAATGGGACTACTACCCTATATTGAAAAATAGCAATAGGAGATTGTCTGGTGTCAGAGACGCACAGGCACCACATCCCTTACAGTGAATTCAAAACATATATGGAAAGAGAAGACAGGATTTTAAAGGTGCAAACACAAGTTAGTATAAAAAATATCCAAATTTTATCATAAACATTTTTATTAGAAACATTTTAAAACAATAGAAATGTCATATAAAACCATCATAGAACATCCATGTGTAGAGTTGAGCGAACACCTGGACGTTCGGGTTCTGCGAGTCCGACCGAACTTTGGGAAAAAGTCCGGGTTCGGTACCGAACGTTGCCCGAACGTTATCCCGGACCGAGAACCCCATTGAAGTCAATGGGGACCCGAACTTTTAGGCACAAAAATGGCTGTAACAAAGTCCTGGCAAGTGCTAGAGGGCTGCAAAAGGAAGTAAAATGGGGGTAAGAGTGGGGCAAGTGCCCTACAAAAAAATGGGGATAGGGAAAATAAATTAAAATCAAATAAACTAGGAGATGATTTTTGAACAATAATGTGTCACTTACAGCTGCAGCTAAAACCTCTCCCTTTAGAACTAGGAGATGATTTTTGAACAAGAATCTGTCCCTCTAAGCAGAAGCCTCTACCTAGTGCAGTCAGATCGCTCAAAGCAGCAGTACGTGAAATCTCAAATTACTCCCACAATCTGATCGTTGTGTTAGGCAGGGTTTGATCTGCAATGTGTCACTCAAAGCAGCAGTATGTGAAATCTCAAATTACTCCAACAATCTGATCATTGTGCACGGTCGTAGCGATCGTTGTATTATGCAGAGTTTGATCTGCAATCTGCAAATCTGTCACTCAAAGCAGCAGTATGTGAAATCTCAAATTTCTGCAATCTGTCCCTCAGAGCAACAGCAGTAGTAATCTCAGGATGCAGGATCAGATGTTAAAATGTCTGCAATCTCTCCCTCACAAAAACGCCGGCAGCATCCTCTCCCTACACCAGTGGTTCTCAACTCCGGTCCTCAGGACCCACCAACAGGCCAGATTTTAAGTATTACCTTGGGGAGATGCAGACTAGAATACTGCAATCACTGAGCAGCAAATGATATCACCTGTGATGTATTTCAGTTATCCTGCAAAGCTGGCCTGTTGGTGGGTCCCGAGGACCGGAGCTGAGAACCACTGCCCTACACTAACCCAAGAGCATGTGACATGCAGCACTGTGACTCCAGCTTATAAAGAGGCTGGGTCACATGATGCACTGGCCAATCACAGCCATGCCATTAGTAGGCATGGCTGTGATGGCTTGTAAGGGCAAACCAGTGAAACGTTTGTTGATTGGCTGCCCTTCAGCTATTCAACATGCGTGATCAACTACCAGAACCCGAACATTTTTTGAAATGTCCGTGTTCGGGTCCGGGTCCCGGACACCCAAAAGTTTGGTACGGACCCGAACGTTACAGTCCGGGTTCGCTCAACACTATCCATGTGGCTACAATAAGATGCAGTAACTTCAGCTCAACATGTTTCACCAGCATGGTTATAATAAAATTTAAATATTTTTATACTAACTTGTGTTGGCACTGTAAAAATCTTATCTATAAAGGGACTTACTTGGGACTGGCAACAGGCTAACATGACACACCTAGAAAGGCAGGATTACCAGCAGAAGGAAGCTGGAGAATATTATATCTCTGCCAACTGAATCCAACTAGAGGTTTATCTGGCTCTGGCAGAGACTGAAGGAAACACTTATCAGGTAGAAGCGTGATCTGCAACTGGGCGATGGAGAGATACTTACTGTACATACCTCTGTCACTGATCCTTTATTTACCTGCTCCTATTATTGCTTCTTCAGGTAAGATTATTAATCTAAAATTGAATATACAGTATTTTGATTTTTTTTTCTTCTACTATTGTAAACTTAATTTAAAGGGATACTAAATGCAAGTTAGAAGTTGGTTAATGCAAAAAAATAATAATAAATTGAACTCCAGATAGAACTTTTTTAGTTTTGACTTTGATTTTATTGCTGCCTCGATGTTCTCAGTGGGGAGATATCCTTTCAGTTTTATGGTATTTTTGAGACAAACTTCCACTTGTAAAGGAATAATGCATGTTTATTACCACATATATTACATATATAATTGCTATACAATTTAAGCATATTTAAGCCTAAGAATGAACATGTAATGTATTGCACCCCATCAAGCCTTAGATGTGGACTGTGGATGTGAAATTTTCATTTTTTTTTGCCCTTTATTTTCACTCAGTGATCCTGCCAGTAACACACCTGCTGTCCTAGGTTGACAAGATGCACCCACAATACTGTATCTATTGAAAAGCAGCTTTGTCACCCAAGGACAGGACTACACAATACCTCCTTCTTTTATTTTCTTCAGAGGTCCTGTAGTCGTTAGTAGGGATGAGTTTTGGGTTCACTGCTAACTTGGGTTTGCAGTGATTCACAAACTTTTGGCCAGCAAATTTGCAGGTTTACCACCTATAATATATAAGGAACCACCTATTTGCCTATATAATATACAAGGAACAGTCCATTCAATTAAAAGGAGCAACCTATAATGCAGTGTATAGCCCTTTCTCTGGTCAGCAGAGTCACAAGAGTCAATAATTTAAAGGGAATAAACCAGCCACCTTTCTATAAAAGGATAGACTTCCACCATCCATATTGTCTGTGAGTGTTGATGCTCTTAGGGAAGGTTAACAGTGTATTTTTTTTATCATTTTGAATTTTGGCATTGGTACATGTCTCCCATGGTAGTGCCTGTCCTCCCATGCCTTTATTTGACTATAGATTGGTTATTAGCTTATTCCCTATCAGCCTTACAAATGGGCAGAATTGAATAAGAAGATTTGCCCCCTATACATTTCAATGAAGTTTGGTGTGTAATATGTGAACTTCAAGCTAACCAAGCAAACCAAACACAGGCAGCTTCCCTCATCCCTAGTCTTCAGAGGTAGCAGGGCACACTTGGGGAGATTTACTAAAACTGGAGCACCCTTCCTCATAACTGATAAATTTCAGCATAGCCTGAGAGCAAAGGAAAGTTAGTAGCTCCCAAGATTTCTGGCAAGATCAAAAGGTATTTTCTTGTACTTATTAAAAAGATACAACAAAATGCTTTCAATTATATACAGTTGTGCTCATAAGTTTACATACCCTAGCAGAATTTATGATTTCTTGGCCATTTTCAGAGAATATGAATGAGAACACAAAAATGTTTCTTTCATTTATGGTTAGTGTTTGACTGAAGCCATTTATTATCAATCAACTGTGTTTACTCTTTTTTTAAATCATAATGACAACAGAAACTACCCAAATGACCCTGATCAAAAGTCTACATCCCTGGTGATTTTGGCCTGATAACATGCACACAAGTTGACGCAAAGGGGTTTGAATGGGTATTAAAGGTAACTATCCTCACCTGTGATCTGTTTGCTTGTAATTATTGTGTGTGTATAAAAGGTCAATGCGTTTCTGAACTCCTGACAGACCCTTACATTTTCATCCACTGCTGCACTGATGTTTCTGCATCTTATCATCTTCTCAGATGGTAAAGCTGTCCATTCCTCTGGACCAATAGCCCAGTTGTGGCTTAAATTTTGAGTTGGTCTACCTGACCATGGTTTGGTTTCAACAGAACCCCTCATTTTCCACTTCTTGAACACTGCTGATTGGCATTCTCAATTCCTTGGATATCTTTTTATATCCCTTTCCTGTTTTATACAGTTCAACTACCTTTTCCCTCAGATCCTTTGACAATTCTTTTGCTTTCCCCATGACTCAGAATGCAAAAACATCAGTGCAGCACTGGATGAAAGATGCAAGGGTCTGTCAGGAGTCCAGAAACTCATTGACCTTTTATACACACACACTAATTACAAGCAAACAGATCACTGGAGAGGATGGTTACCTTTAATAGTCATTCAAACCCCTTTGTGTCAACTTGTGTGCATGTTATCAGGCCAAAATCCTCAGGGTATGTAAACTTTTGATCAGGGTCATTTGGGTAGTTTCTGTTGTCATTATGATTTAAAAAGAGTAAACACAGTTGATTGATAATAAATGGCTTCAGCCAAACACTAACCATGAGTGAAAAAAATGTTTTTGTGTTATCAGTCATATTCTCTGAAAAATAACCAATTAACCATTCTGCCAGGGTATGTAAACTTATGAGCACAACTGTATTTAATAGACCAGTACGGAGTAGTAGTGACCAGAAAGGAGATGTTATTTGTTATGGTTTACGTACACTTTAATGCTTTTTATTTTAATCTGGAACTAACCATAATTGTCTAAATCTGCCAAAGTAACCTTCCAATGTTCATTTTTTCTAATCCTGCCAGCTATGACAATACTGGGGGAGATCTAGTAGGAAACTCCCCAACAAATATCTTCTGTTGATGTGGTTGGTTCCTATGTTATTACAACTCAAGGACTTATCATGGGATTGTAGCGCATTAACCCTACCACTTGACACTCAGGCTGGAGAAAAAGCCTGTTCTGTGCCAGCATGCTGCATAGTGGAATGCTTCATGGAAGCACCTAAAGAGGTAAAGAGCCCAAGCAAAGTAACTGTCCATTGTAAAAAAAAAGTTGAACCAAGATCGGGATCCAGATGTTCAGTCCATTGGCAATACAAAATTACCAAAACCATAGTTATGTGTTAATATTGCAATTGTTCAGTCAGAAGCAGAGGAACTGAAGGTTTAACCGACCCCCCAGACTTTATCAAACTTGGAGGACACACCTCTATTGGAATAATCTGCCTTATAAAATGGTAAGGCTGCTTTGACCAGGGCCTTCCATGCCTGTATAATAGGTGCTGTATTTTTTTCTAGGACAAAATAATGAATATTTTGGCATAAAAAAACTAAACTGAAAGTAAGGTGGGATAGCTATGGTGGGGGCTAAAGTATCCACCAAGCCTAAAAGACAAACACCTATGGAGGTGTAGGCAGGTGCCTACAGAAGGGTTCATTTTTTTTCTATGCTAACTCATGTTCTGCACTTATCCGGGTCAAGTCTGCTGTCTTTAATGTGAAACTGTTACAATGTTGATGTGGGGTAGATCTGGGGAATTAATTGGCTAGTTTTTCCCACCAGTTTTCCACAGATCCACATAAAAAGGGGCCTTTCAATGTCCCAGAAGAGAGCTGCAGGAAACATTGTTAAAATGTAGGCTGTTATGCTGCCAGATGAATCCCCAGCTGGGGGGTCCTTAGGTAGGGACTGGGAACCTAAGGACTCTTAACAACCAAGGATGAACTGATAGCTTTTGAGCATCTTTGCAAAGTATGGATTAAATGGACTCTGTGCTACCTCTTTTGGATTACTTGCTAATCATGGACTCTGCCTCTAAAAGACTTTCTGCTGTTTTTCAGGTATGGTTACCCTATGGACACTAAAGCACGATGTACACCTTTCTTCAGTAAAGTTACAGTTAACTGCTTAATGCCTGGTCTGAAGTATCTTCTCAAGCAGTGTATTGCATGGTGTATCTAAAAGAACAGGGCTGGTTAGATGGCTGTAGGTTAGAGTGGATACAGTACACTTGTGTCCAGCATGCAGTTTGCTGTCTAGTGTAGATTATATTGTCATTGTTAGGGACAATCATACATGTATCATAGCTTAATTCAGCCAAACCATCCAGGGAATGGGTGACCTGGCATAGGGTGATGGTTACTCTGGTAGTAAAGTGCTCGTCCTCTTCACTAGCAGTTGGTTTCCCACATTTTGGAACCAGACATGAGGCACAGAGAACTTAGCAGTGTTAATTTCGCTGACAAAATAATTTCATCAAAAATTTTGTCAGCGGCCTTTTTACAGTAACAAAACAGAAACGAAAACCACATTTTCATCCACTGACGAAAACTTTGACACAAATCAATTCCATTTTTGTTAACGAATGAATACAAAACAAAAATGTGATGGAGGGGCGTTTACCCTCGTGAACTTCTGGTTTCCAAGATGCTCCACCTGTGTAGAGCTTGTGAGTCCTTCCACTCCCAGCAAGCAAGCAAGTCCATAGCATACTTACTACCTAGCAGTTAGCACTGTGCAGCATTACAGGCCCCCTCAGACAACCTTCTAGAGCAGCACTGCGCATTACAGGCCTCCCCACAAGAGTCCTGACTCACAAGCATCCAGAGAAGAGCACTGTGAGTGTATACATTACAGGCCACCCCTCAGAACACTGTCTAGAGCACTGCCATTCAGAGCACTGTGCATTACAGGCCTCCCCTCACACCACCATCCAGAGCACTGTGCAGCATTACAGGCCTCTTAGACCACTGTCCCAGAGCACTGTGCAGTAGAAGCCTCCCCTCAGACCATCATCCAGAACACTGTAACATAACAGGCCTCTCAGACATGGGCGTCCGCAGGTAGGGGCAAGGGGGGGCAAGTGCCCCCCCCCTGGAATCAGGGATCGCAAGGTGTCTGCGCAGATTGTGAGCAGGTGCTGGAACACTCCATGTACCAGCTCCCGGCACAGGAAGGAAGATTACACTGTGCACGACAGCCGGCAGGGCTTTCCATCGTCTGGTGTTAAGACAGCACTGACCTGCAGAACCTGCAGAAGCCTGTGCCAGGAGCCTGACCTACCAATGTGAGTTATAGAGCATTCTTTTCTGTGGGGGGAAGAGAGCTCTGTGCGGGGGATTGGATATGTATACTGGCATAGCACACTCCAGGAATCTGAACCCTGTACATAGCACATGCCTGGAATCTGCACCCTGTACATAGCACACGCCTGGAATTTGCACCCTGTACATAGAACACGCCTGGAATCTGCACCCCGTACATAGCACACACCTGGAATCTGCACCCTGTACATAGCACACGCCTGGAATCTGCACCCTGTACATAGCACACGCCTGGAATCTGCACCCTGTACATAGCACACACCTGGAATCTGCACCCTGTACATAGCACACGCCTGGAATCTGCACCCTGTACATAGCACACTCCTGGAATCTGCACCCTGTACGAAGCACATGCCTGGAATCTGCACCCTGTACAAAGCACACGCCTGGAATCTGCACCCTGTACAAAGCACATGCCTGGAATCTGCACCCTGTACATAGCACACACCTGGAATCTGCACCCTGTACATAGCACACTCCTGGAATCTGCACCCTGTACAAAGCACATGCCTGGAATCTGCACCCTGTACAAAGCACACGCCTGGAATCTGCACCCTGTACAAAGCACATGCCTGGAATCTGCACCCTGTACTTAGCACATGCCTGGAATAAAGTCTGCCATTTCCCCCTTTAAAATAAATAATTGTGAGTTGCCGCTAAGCGCCTCCCCTTCATGACATTGTCAAAAGGGGCAGAGCATGGGTGACCTTAAAATGATGCCCCCCCCCCCTGAAAAAAGTCCTGCGGACGCCCATGCTCTCAGACCACCGTCCCAGAGCACTGTGCCTTACAAGCCTCAGACCACTGTCCCAGAGCACTGTGCATTACAGGCCTCTTCAGACCACTGTTCAGAGCACTGTGTGCATTACAGGCCTCCTCAGACCATCCAGAGCACTGTGTGCAATGCATTACAGGCCTCCTCCTCAGATTGCCCATGTCAAGAGCACTGTGTGTGCATTAAAGGCCTCTTCTAACCACCGTGCACAGCAATGTGCAGCATTACAGGCCTCCTCAGGCCATCCTGAGTGGCTAAATCTGTGTCTGTGAGTTTGTTCAAACTTTAATACTATAAATAATACCATGGTATTAGAATTTTTTACTCCAGGAGTATATGAGTTTGGAAATTCTAGAGAAATACATAAATAATGCATTACAATTTAACAAAACCCAATAGATTTTAGTCGACTAAAATGTACTGGAGAAAATTATCTAAAGAATAGTTGTGCTATATGAAGAAATCATAAGCAACCAAAAACATGTGTGGGGAAAATAAAATAAGTCCAAGGTAAAACAATATATGAAGTCCACAGGTGTAGAACAATATATCAAGTCTACAGATGTGTTCAGAGTGTGTCCAATCCAACGTGTGACTGTGTGTTATTGAAAATACATAGTAATGTGTGTGTGAAGAAATTCATGAACAAAAATAAATAAATACAAAATGAAACAATACATCAATTCATAGATGTATTCAAATGTATCCAGCCCAGTGTGCCCAAACAATGATGTCCACACAAGCTGCTGGAACTAAATGTGATCCATGAACCCACCAACTAGGTAAATCAATGAGTATACAGAGCCACCAGATAGCAGTATGCAGAGCCCCAGATAGGAGTATACAGAGTCACCATATAGGAGTATACAGAGCCCCAGATAGCAGTATACAGAGCCACCAGATAGCAGTATACAGAGCCCCAGACAGGAGTATACAGAGCCCCAGATAGGAGTATACAGAGCCCCAGATAGGAGTATACAGAGCCCCAGATAGGAGTATCCAGAGCCCCAGACAGGAGTATACAGAGCCCCAGATAGGAGTATACAGAGCCCCAGATAGCAGTATACAGAGCCACCAGATAGCAGTATACAGAGCCCCAAATAGGAGTATACAGAGCCCCAGATATCAGTATACAGAGCCCAAGATAGGAGTATACAGAGCCCCAGATAGGAGTATACAGAGCCACCCTTATAGCAGTATACAGAGCCACCATATAGGAGTATACTCACTGGCTTGTGGTTGGCTCTCGGCTGGCCGTGGCTCTGCTCCAGGCTGGTGATGATGGGACTCAAGTCAGGACTTGTCTTGGCCTGGTGGGACTGGAGGACTCAGGAGTGGTCTCAGGAGGAGTGTGGGACGGTGGGACCCCAGTCACTCACTGTTGGTGCTGGAGGTGGTGGTCTGGCTGTGGTTGCTGGGCTGGCACCTGGCTGGTAGGCTGAGGCAGTCACTGAGTGTCGGGCAGTGCACGAGAGAGAGTCGGGGGGGCCCGAGTCGGCCTGGCACTGGCGGTCCGGCCACAGCCTCACAGGTGCACTCGTCCGAGGAGGGGGGACGGGAACCCGGCGGAGACGTGCTGCACCTGGGCAAGCAACTCATCACACGCCCAGCAGCCAACACATCCGCCATAGTCCCACCCCCCGTCTATGGCACCAATCACTGGCAGTCACAGGGCTCAGGCAGCCAATTAGTGTAAGGATGTGCGCTTCTTAAGCGCATATACCTTACGCTTCAGGACAGACCAATAGGCTCACTACTTGCTGTCAGCAGACAGCAAGGAGCCTAAAAAAATATATCAATATAGCGGCGCCACCTTTAGGGGGTTGGGCTGACTTTTTTTTTTTTCTTCATTGCCAGCGGGGAGGCAGGTCCCAAGCGCCCCTTATTGACCGGCTGCCGCTGTTTGGTGGAGGCAGGATTATGATGTGTTTTTCAGTGGTTGGACTTGGCCCCTTAGTTCCAGTGAAGGGAACTCTTAAGGTGTCAGCATACCAAGACATTTTGCACAATTTCATGCTCTCAACTTTGTGGGAACAGTTTGGGAAGGCCCCTTCCTGTTCCAACATGAGCACCACTGCATAAATCAAGGTCCATAAAGACATGGATGAGCAGGTTGGGGGTGGAGGAACTTGACTGGCCTGCACAGAGTCCTGACCTCAACCTGATAGAACACCTTTGGGATGAATTAGAGTGGAGACTGCGAGCCAATCCTTCTCGTCCAACATCAGTGCCTGACCTCACAAATGCGCTTTTGGAAGAATGGTCAAACATTCCCATAGACACAGTCTCCCCAGAAGAGTTGAAGCTGTTATAGCTGCAAAGAGTGGGCCAACTCAATATTGAACCCTACGGACTAAGACTGGGAAGCCATTAAAGTTCAGGTGCATGTAAAGGCAGCCGCCCCAATACTTTTGGTGATATAGTGTAAATTAACCACTTGCCAGCCAGCTGCCATTGTTATACAGTGGCAGGTCGGCTCTCCTGCATAAATCGCCGTAGCTGTATGGCGGTCACTGCACAGGAGATTGCCGGCGACCCTTGATCGCTCTGTACAGAGCAGAATGGGGATCTGCCTTTGTAAACAAGGCAGATCCCCGTTCTGACAAGGAACATGGCAGAGATCTTCTCTTGCCAGTATTCAGGAACATCGATCTCTGTCATGTCCCTGCCAGCCCATCCCCCTACAGTTAGAACACGCTGAGGGAACACAGGTAACCCCTTGATCTCCCCTTAGTGTTAATCCCTTCCCTGCCAGTGTCATTTTTAAATTGAACCCTGCATTTTTATAGCACTGATCAATGTAATAATGTCACTGGTCCCCAAATAGTGTAATTTGGGGTCAGATTTGTCCGCCACAATATCGCAGTCCTGCTAAAGATCACAGATCGCCGCCATTACCAGTAAAAAAAAAATCTATCCCATATTTTGAAGACGCGATAACGTTTGCGCAAACCCATCAATATATGCCTATTACAATTTTTTTACCAAAAATATGTAGAAGAATACATATCGGCCTAAACTGATGAATACATTTGTTTTTTTTTGGATATGTATTTTAGCAAAAATTAAAAAAAATGTTTTTTTTTTCAAAATTGTCGCTCTTTTTTTTGTTTATAGCGCAAAAAATAAAAACCGCAGAGGTGATCAAAAGAAAGTTCTATTTAAGAGGACCTAAATTTTGTTTGGTTACAGCATCGCACGACAGCGTAATTGTCAGTTAAGGTGACGCAGTGCCGTATCGCAAACAATGGCCTGGTCAGGAAGTGGGTAAATCCTTCCGGGGCTGGAAGTGGTTAAACATGTTCCTCTATATGGCATAACACATGTTTTATTCAACTGTATTATTCCATTGTTTAATATTAACTATTGAATAAAAAAGAGGATTGTTAACATTTGAATTTACTAAGACTGGCGCAAACAGAATCTGGAGCAACCAATCAGCTTTTATCTTCTATTTTTAAAGCTTTACTCAATAAGCTAAAGATAGAAGCTGATTGGTTACCATGCACAGCTGCTCCAGATTCTGTCTGCTCCAGTCTTAGTAAATTCCCCCACTATGTTGAGTGTACTGTTCAGCACCTGAAAAATCTACATACGTGTTTGCTGCATTTTTTACTGTTAAACTATTAACCTCCTCCCGCCCACGCTATAGCCGAATGATGGCTACAGTGCGGGCCTTAATTGGCGGGAAGGCATCAATAGATGTTAGACTTGGGCATGGCTGAAAAATTAGTTTTTTTATTTTTTCGTAAATTTTGAAATTTGAAAAATTTTGGAATTCGGAAATTTGCGGTAATTCTGCAATTGCGGTAATTCAGAAATTTGCAGTAATTCATCAATTGCGGTAATTTGGAAATTGCAGTAATTCGGCAATTGCGGTAATTTGCTGTAATTTACTGTAATTTGGCAATTGCGGTAATTCGGAAATTCGGCAATGGGAACAGCCGAAATTTGAAAATGCGGAAATGCGGAAATTCGGAAATCCGAAAATTCGAAAATAACAAAGAACATTTGAAATAATAACTAATTAATAGATAACTATTAAATTGTAGGTATTATAATTTCCTTGAAAATATGGCTGTCAGTAATAAATTTCATATTTAAGTTCACTAACAGCCAAATTTTCAAGGAAATTCCAATACCTATAATTTAATAGTTATTTATTATTATTTCAAATGTTCTTTCTTATTTCCGAATTTCCGAAATTTGGAAATAAGAAAGAACATTTGAAATAATAATAAATAACTATTAAATTATAGGCATTGGAATTTCCTTGAAATGTGGCTGTTAGTGAACTTAAATATGAAATTTATCAATAACAGCCATATTTTCAAGGCCATTCCAATACCTATAATTGAATAGTTATTTATTAGTTAGTTGCCAGATAGCAAGGATAATTTGCCACACATTTGTGGCAGTATTGGATTGTAAGTCTGGTAACTTGCTACACATCTTCCCTGGTAAGTTGTACATTTGCAGAACACTTGAAGCACTAGTGGTGGAACCCTCCGCTCATCTCTCTGCTTTACTGTCAGGAATATAAAGCATGCCTAGACCAGAAAGGCCATGAGGCCTCTGTAGAGTGAGGTGAGCCCGGTATAGATGGTGACAAAGTATTCACCTTTTCCTATTGCCCATGAAAGGGATCTCTCTGTATACAGTACAATGCATGTGCCTCTCTGTATACAGCACAAAGCAGGGTTCTCTCTGTATACAGTACAATGCATGGATCTCTCTCTATACAGCACAATGCATGGGTCCCTCTGTAAACAGCACAATGCAGGGGTCTCTCTGTATACAGCACAATGCATGGGTCTCTCTGTATACAGTACAATGCATGGATCTCTCTGTATACAGTACAATGCATGGGTCTCTCTGTATACAGTACAATGCATGGATCTCTCTCTATACAGCACAATGCATGGGTCTCTCTGTAAACAGCACAATGCAGGGGTCTCTCTGTATACAGCACAATGCAGGGGTCTCTCTGTATACAGCACAAAGCAGGGTTCTCTCTGTATACAGTACAATGCATGGATCTCTCTCTATACAGCACAATGCATGTGTCTCTCTGTAAACAGAACAATGCAGGAGTCTCTCTGTATACAGCACAATGCATGGGTCTCTCTGTATACAGCACAATGCATGGGCCTCTCTGTATACAGCACAATGCATGGGCCTCTCTGTATACAGCACAAAGCAGTGGTTTCTCTGTATACAGTACAATGCATGGATCTCTCTCTATACAGCACAATGCATGGGTCCCTCTGTAAACAGCACAATGCAGGGGTCTCTCTGTATACAGCACAATGCAGGGGTCTCTCTGTATACAGCACAATGCATGGGCCTCTCTGTATACAGCACAAAGCAGTGGTCTCTCTGTATACAGCACAATGCAGGGGTCTCTCTGTATACAGCACAAAGCAGGATTCTCTCTGTATAAAGAGCAATGAATGGATCTCCTTACAGCACACTACAGTGCAGTCATCTATATACAATGCATGGCTCTCTATATACACCCCCTATAGCTAGTGGTATTCTGTATTGTTACTGTATTGCTGGGATTTGTAGTCCTCTATACAATGGTGGAACTACCAGGTTTCTTGCACCAGGTCTTTGAGGTTTCTATTTCCACCTCTCGTTAAATACACACATTTTGTGCTAAATCTCAGCATATAAACAAGCAAAAATAAAATTCCAAATTGCGCTACACCAATGGGATATTAGGGTTAGTCTCTCCTTGATTTTCACCTCCCTGAACTCCATATCAGATCTCATGGTACCTCTCTGCATACCACTTCCAAAGTGACCTCTTAACAACCGCCCTATAGACAAAAGACGTCTGCAGGGCGGTTGCTTAACTCTGGGAGGACGTCTATTGACGTCCTCCCAGAATCGCGATTCCCGCGCGCCCCCTAGGGCGCGCACACGGGAACATCCATGACCGTTGGGTCCGGGGGACCCGACCAATCACGGATCGCAGTGAATGGCCGCTGTGAGCGGCCTTTTACCACGTGATCGCGCCATCAAATGACGGCGTGATCACATGTAAACAAGCCGGCGTTTCCGCCGGCTTTTCTCTCTCTTCTCAGCACCGATCGGTGCATTGCGAGAGGAGAGAGGGGGGAGGCAAGACGTGCTGCAGTGCTGTGGGCGATGTGTAATACCCACAGCACTGCTAAGTGACAAGAATGCACCCCACCATCCATCAATCACCCACCCAGCCATCATCACCCATCCATCCACCACCCACCCATTCTCACCCATCCATCCACCCCCACCCATCCTCACCCAATCCATGCTCCCCCACCCATCCATCCATGTTCACCCATCCACCCATCCTCACCCATCCATCCATGTTCACCCATCCAGCCATGCATGCTCATCCATGCTCACCCAGTCATCCATCCATGCTCACCCACCCAGCCGTGCTCACCCATCCATCCATCCATGCTCACCCACCCAGCCGTGCTCACCCATCCATGCTCACCCATCCATCCATCCATGCTCACCCATCCATCCATGCTCACCCATCCATGCTCACCCACCCAGCCGTGCTCACCCAGCCATCCATCC
>BLSH010000142.1:270724-285903 GCA_018402905.1 Glandirana rugosa
CGTACCCACCCGTGACATCACCGTACCTACCCGTGACATCACCGTGCCTACCCGTCACATCACCGCGCCTACCCGTCATATCACCGTACCTACCCGTGACATCACCGTACCTACCCGTGACATCACCGTACCTACACAGTACCTACTCTTGACTGCACCATACCTACTCGTACTTACTCCGTGTTTATTCGGTAATCCATGCTCACCCAGCCATCCATCCATGCTCACCCAGCCATCCATCCATGCTCACCCACCCATCCGTGCTCACCCACCCATCCGTGGCTCATCCATCCCCATCCATGGCTTATTTGTGCCTCATTCATGCTCATCCATACCACGTCAGTTCTCATCCATGACACATCCATGCCACTACAGTGCCCATCCATGCCACTACAGTGCCCATCCATGCCACTATACTGCCCATCCGCGCCACTACACTGCCCATCCGTGCCACTACAGTGCCCATCCATGCCACTACAGTGCCCACCCATGCCACTCTACTGCTCATCCGTGCCACTACCATGCCCATCTGTGCCACTACAGTGCCTATCCATGCCACCACAGTGCCTCAAAATAGTGTAAAAGATGGTCAAATTAGATTCTAAATGTATGCCCCTAGAACACCTGACGGTGCTCCCTGCATGTTGGGGCCTCTGTATCTGGTCAGGCTGTGTAAAAGTGTCACACATGTGGTATTGCCATACTCGGGAGGAGTAGCAGAATATATTTTGGGGTGTCATTTTTGCTAGGTACATGTTGTGTGTTAGAAATATTGTATAAATGGACAACTTTGTGTAAAAAAAAAAATGCGTTTTCATTTTCTTTCCACATTTTCCAAAAACTTGTGGAAAAAATGACATGTTCAAAAGACTCATTATGCCTCCTAGAATATACGTTGGGGTGTTTGCTTTCCAAAATGGGGTCATTTTTTGGGTGTTTCCATTGTCCTGATGTTCCAGGACCTTCAAAAGTGCAAGAGGTAGTCAAGAAATTAGAATTGTAATTTATGCTCCTAGAACGCCTGATGGCGCTCCCTGCATGTTGGGCCTCTGTATGTGGCCAGGCTGTGTAAAAGTGTCACACATGTGGTATTGCCATACAGTAGTAGAATGTATTTTGGGGTGTAATTTGTGGTATGCATATGCTGGGTGTGACAAATAACCCGTTAACATATGACAATTGTGGGAAAAAATTACAACTTCAAAAAATTCACCATAACCCTTACTAAATACCTTGGAATGTCTACTTTCCAAGAAGGGGTAATTTGGGGGGTATTTGTACTTTCCTGGCTTGTTAGGGTCTCAAGAAATGAGATAGGCCATAGGTACATCAGGTGTGATCAATATTCAGTGATTGGCATCATAGCTTGTAGACTATAACTTTCACAAAGACCAAATAATATACACTAATTTGTTTTTTTTTACCAAAGATATGTAGCAGTATAAATTTTAGCCAAAATTTATGAAGAAAAATTACTAATTTGCAAAATTTTATAACAGAAACAAAGAAAAATTCATTTTTTTACAAAATTTTCGGGCTTTTTTTAATTATAGCGCAAAAAATAAAAAACCCAGCAATGATTAAATACCACCAAAAGAAAGCTCTATTTGTGTGAAAAAAGGACGCAAATTTCATATGGGTACAGTGTTGCATGACTGAGTAATTGTCATTCAAAGTGTGAGAGCGCTGAAAGCTGAAAATTGGTCTAGTTGTTAAGGGGGTTTAAGTGCCCAGAGTGGTTAAAGAAAATCATTACACAAAGCAGGAAGCAATGATGAAAATTCAGCCACAGTGACCCCCTGTGGTGGGATCACTATTACACAACATAACTGAACCAGAACTTGCAGCAGACTTGCAGAGTGTTTGCAAAGAAAGTTGATCTGGAGTCATGCAATGCAGACTTGCTGCAATTATGCAACAAGCTTGGCACGTCTAGCAATAGCTCAGTAATTTTCAAACTTGCAGCACAATTACTTGCTATCTGGGTTATTATTTCAAATGTTCTTTGTTATTTTTGGATTTCTGAAATTCGGCTGTTCCGATTGCCGAATTTCGGAATTACCGCAATTGCCGAATTACCACAATTGCCGAAAATTCAGTAAAAAAGAAATTCGTAACGAAACGAATTGCACAAGCCTAATAGACGTCCTCCTGTGCATGAGCTGGCGCGCTCTGTGATCACTGAGTCATTGAGACTCAGCTGATCACAGATTGGAGTAAGGGGCCGATCTTGGCTCCTTACCACTTGATCAGCTGTCAGCCAATGGCAGCTGATCATGTGATGTAAACAGAAGATCGTTAATCGGGGAAAAAAAAGCTGATCACCAGCTCCTGACAGAGGAACATTGGCCCCGAACAGGGAGAGGCACTGCTGCTATGTAGTGCCTGCCAGTGCCCACCACTGCCACCTACAGGTGCATATCAGTGCCACCTACCAGTGCCCACCAGAGCCACTTACCAGTACCCACTAGTGCCACCTATCAATGCTCACCAGTGCCTCATCATTAGTGCCACCTATCAGTGCTACCTATCAGTGTCACCTACCAGAGCCTACCAGTGTCCATCAGTGCCACCCATCAGTGCCCATCAGTGCCACCTATCAGTGCCACCTATCAGTGCCCTTAATGCTGCCAATCAGTGTCCATCAGTGCCACCCATCACCACCTATCAGTGCCCACCAGTGCTGCCTTATCAGTGCCTATCAGTGCAGCCTATCAGTGCCCATCAGTGCAACCTATCAGTGCCCAACAGTGCAGCCTATCAATGCCCATCAGTGCAGCCTCAAACAAACTATGAAACTGTTTTGTTTTTTTCAAAATTTTCGGTCTTTTTTCATTTTTTTTTTAGCAAAAAATAAAAAACCCAGCAGTGATTAAATACCACCAAAAGAAAACTCAATTTGTCTGAAAAATTTATAAAAATGTCATATGGGTACAGTGTAGCATGACCGCGCAATTGCCTGTCAAAGTGTGACAGCGCTGAAAGCTGAAAATTGGCCTGGGCAGGAAGGTGGTTTAATTGCCCAGTAAGCAAGTGGTTTAAGATTACTTCAATTTTGGAGACCTGCAGATCGCAGCTTTATACCATTATCGATAAACTGTCAGAAAAGTCTGTAAAAGGAAGTTTCCTACCTGATTCCATACTTTCTTAGAAATAGGTTTCATGTTTTTCCTCATTTGTCTCTGTTTTGCACAGGAAGCCACTTGCATTATTTCTTCACAACAATCACCACCCAAGATCCTGCAAGTGCCTATCCATTCTATTATACAACCCGGTCTATTGATGACATCACACTGTACCGGTATGACAGCAATATTGGGATCATAGAGCGCAAAGTGCCCTGGTTCAGATCTGCCTATCTTGACTTACTCGTTGCCACTGTTGAAGAACGCAATTCTGAGATCAGACAAAGCGGAGCCTTGGAGTCATTTATGTTTCATGTGAATGACACTGAAGGTCAGTGAGCTTTTGGTCACCTAAAGGGACGCTAGATTCTGTAAAGTTTTCAATGGGATGCAATGGAACTTGTTCAGCTTAAAGTGTAAACTTTTATAATGCCTATCATTTTATTTTTTGCTTTCTGTATTTGCCTTCACTTTCACTTCAGGAGATGCAACAAGAAGCAAGCTGAAAACTGCGGGGACTTCCAATTTAGGTGTCTCCATTGGAAGATCTTCCTCCTGGTTTAGTGATACATTTTGGATTTCCCAACACATTCTGTATCGAGAACCAAGAAAAATGAAGGAAAAAAAAAAGGATAAGTGGGAAAGTGAGGGTCGCAGACAACTATTTGGAAAAGTGACGGGTGTTTTAACCCTTCTCTACTCTAAATCTAAAACTACAAAATAGAAAGTTTTAGCTATACAGTATATACACCACTGGATAAAGTGGCAGTGCAATATCTAAAGCCAAAACATTTCCTGTCTTTTAAGGCCCGTACACACAATAAGAAAATCGGATGAAAATTTCTGTAAGGCTGCATTTACACTACAGCGTTTTGAATCACGGGCAGATTTGCAGCGAATCTGCCCAAGATTTGAAAGCGCCAATGTGTAAATGACAAATCGCGGGACTTGCATTTGAGATGCCATTCATTTGAATGACACCTCAAATTGCGGTGCGGGTCTGCCACGATTATCGCGTGATAAATCGTGCTGCAATCGCGGGAAGCATGTCGCCCAAAAAGAGTTTTCGATTTGAGGTGGCATCTCAAATGCAAATGCCACGATTTGTCATTCACACATCGGCGCTTTCAAATCGCGGGGCAGATTCGCAGCATATCTGCCCATGATTCAAAACGCTGTAATGTGAATGCAACCTTAGAGGAATAATCGGTCAATTATCTATCCGTTAGCGTAGTGCTTTCAGCAGCTGATTCATGTTCCTGGGACACGGCAAGCAACCCCGATCTCTGTAAAGAGCAGATGACGTGGCTTTTTAACCATGTACTCGGCTAAGTCCAATCCCAGCTGGTCACATGCAAATGTGGAAGTGCCATTTATCGGCTCTCCTCACCTCACACTGACAGATTGTGTGGTGAGGAATCAGGGGCATCTCCTTCCAGGGGGAGACAAAGACAGGTATTTAGGGCACTGATCATCAGTGTCCTGATTACAGTAAAGCCCCAGCAGTGCCTATCAGTGACACCAATCAGTGCCCATCAGTGACACCGAACATTGCCCATTAGTGATGCCAGTCGGTGCTGCCTTTCAGTGCCCATCAGTGCTGCCCACCAATGCCCATCAGTGCCATCCATCAGTGCCGCCTACCAATGCCCATCAGTGCCATCCATCAGTGCCGCCTATCAGTGCTCACCAGTGCCACCTATCAGTGCCCATCAGTGCCACCTATCAGTGCCCACCAGTGCCACATATCAGTGCCCATGAAAGTGGCATTATAGTGCCTCCTCATCAGTGCCCACCAATCGACCGAAAGTTGGGGGGGTTGGCGGATGGTTTGTTTGCTGCCCCCCCAAAAATGGAGCACCAGCCGCTACTGGTGAGGACAGTGAAGGATTGCCTACTATCTGGAGCTGAGGAAAGGGCCACAGCCACAGCGAGGAATAAGGTAAGTATATTGTTCGTTCCATGTCTGATGTTTACAAATACTTTAATTATTGTAAATGTAACAGCTGTCCACATAAGGGCCTATTCACATTTTAGCACTGCATTGTGTTAATGTGTGTGCTAAGGTAGTGTTATTTCAAGGGTGCTGATAATGCAGCAATAAAACATGCTCACCATTCTTTCTGATTCAGCGCAGCATAACATTATTTCCAGTGTTCCTATTAGGGTGTTAGGGTGCCAGGTAAATGAATGCACCACAACACACAAAACATAAAGTGACAAAGTACATGGTACTATTTTATGATGTGGCTGTTATTAGGAGAGATTTGGCAACAATTATCTCATATCTATGGGAAGTCATATTTGTTCCTCACATAGGGGGGAAGTGCATCATGTGGTCTGGTGCATGCGGTTGCTGATGTGAGGGGGTGCCATTATCATAACCCACTTGACCTCCGGAAAGATTTACCCCCTTCATGACCAGAGCATTTTTTTGCTATTCAGCACTGTGCTACTTGGTAATTGGCCGGTCATGCAACGCTGTACCCAAATTAATTTTATCTTTTTTTTGCATAAATAGAGTTTTTTTTGGTGGCATTTGATCACCATTTTTTTTTTATTTATTTATTGTATAAAAGAAAAAAAAGAGTAATTTTTTTGAAAAAAACAATATCTTCTACTTTCTGTTATAAAGTGCTAAGTGGTTAGCACTTCTGCCTGGCGGCACTAGGGTCATCAATTTGAATCTCAACCACAGCACTACCTGCCTGGAGTTTGCATGTTCTCCCTGTGTGGGTTTCCTACAGGTATTGCATCTTTCTATCAATCTCCAAAGACATGCTGGTAGGGTAATTGGTTCTAGTATGTGTATGCATGAATATGAGATAGGGATCTTCAGATTGTATGCCCCTTTGAGGTCCCTTGCAAAGCGCTGCATAAATTGAGGGCGCTATATAAGTACCTGTAATAAATAAATAATTAACCATATCCAATAAAAAAAAACACATTTCTTTATAAATTTAGGCCAACATATATTCTGCTGTATGTCTTTTGCTTATGTAGAACACCCCTTGTGAGATCTGCTGAATTAGGATTCCCCATTACTGAATGTCCAGGTACACAGCGTTTCCTTCATGCACTCAGACACAGAAACAGTCCTTTGTTTTTTTTTATGTTTTATTAGGGGTTGATAATTTGGGTGAGGTAGGGAATTATGGGATGCCCAACTTGAAAATGTCCAGAACTATGAACAAAAGGGTCAAGCTCCTTCCTATTTACAAAGGTTTTCTTCTTCCTTCCACCTGCACACAATTGGTTCCTATGTACAACTCCTGCTGGTTCACTCCTGGGAAATTAACAGTCTCTTTAGGTAATTCAACAACAGCCCATTACAGGCTAGGAACGTTGTATCCCTTTGTGGATAAAGTAGAACATGATGGAGTGAACAGCAACAGATTCTGCCTTTCTGTAGACTCTGATCCCAGTTCTACTGCTGCAGAAGATATCAGCCCCCTGGCTGCTGACTTTCCCCAGTCCTCTTGACTGGCACACTTCCCCAGTCCTGCCTGACTGGCACACTTCCCCAGTCCTGCCTGACTGGCACACTCTCCAGTCCTCCTGACTAGCACACATGAAGATCTCCCAGGGCAAGGTTAAAAGAAGACTTGGCACACCGTGGTCTTCAAGAGAGACCTGCAAAGGTTACACTCACAAAGGGAAGGCTTATGAAAAGCGTATATAGGTGATACTTACTCTCCCTGTCAATACGACCCAAAGGTCTGTGCCCAGTACCACCGTGACACAGTGACTGTGGAACTAAGGATCCCAGCTTTGGCAAGCCACCAACCAGCTTAACAAACCGGACACGCTGCCGGGCCAGCCGGCGCCGGGCGACGGAGCTCCTAGCCAGAGGCGTAACTAGAACCTTCAGGGCCCGGGTGCAAGAAAATAGGAAGGGCCCCCCCTGACCTCTGGCCAGGGCCCTTCCCTCTTCTTGCTGATCCTGGGGCCCTTTACTCCTATCATGGGTCCCTTTATTACGGTCCTGCAGCGGGGCCCTGGGAACAGCAGAAGACAAGTAAACTGGATAGGAGGGGCGGCAGGGGCAGCATATAGAGGAACCAATCTCCTGCATTAGGAGGAAAATGGAATAAATAAAACTTCTAAATACCACCCTCGCCATCACTCCTATCCAGTGGGCCCCCTGGAGCATGGGGCCCGGTTGCAATCGCAACCCCTATCGTTACGCC
This sequence comes from Glandirana rugosa, assembly GCA_018402905.1. Taxonomy (NCBI): domain Eukaryota; kingdom Metazoa; phylum Chordata; class Amphibia; order Anura; family Ranidae; genus Glandirana; species Glandirana rugosa. The sequence goes on from BLSH010000142.1 coordinate 278,040, forward strand.
CCTGCTCCTAGCTGAGAAGCCTGCTTGAGAGGAGCAGAGTAGATGCGCACCCTCCTTCTTTGGGTCATGGGCCTGAAGAAGCCCGAGCGCATGCGCGGTTTGTTGAGCTGATTGGCGGCTTGCCAAAGCTGGCATCCTTAGTTCCACAGTCACGGTGTCACAGACCTTTTGATCAGATTGCGGGGAGAGGAAGTATCACCTATATACGCTGTTCGAAAAAGCAACAAGGAGAGGCGCCTCTAAGTGCAATCATTAAACACACATTTATTTGCTCACAGGCTAAAAACACTCACAAGAGTAGATGAATACAGGCACAGGGATGTATGATATCCAAAGGAGGATAGGACGTCCATGCAGTGGGGACGTCAGGCTGGTGTCAGATGTAAACAAGCTGAACTGAGAAACGATATGCCGGTGTCTCAGAATGAGGCTTGGGGTACAGCACTGATCTTGACCCAGGCAGATGACGTCCTAGACTGTGTGACGCGTTTCCTGGGCGTGGCCGCTACGGTGACACGGTGGCCGCGCCCCTTTTTCAGGCTTGGATACCAATAGGAGGACTCTACATGTTTTATATAAGCGAAAGGGGAAGGGGTGGACCTCATTAGAAGGGAAAGGAAAAAGAAAAAAGACAAGTGCCTAGGTAACAATCTAGTAGTGTACGCACTGGGCACACTGAAAACCAAAGATATTGGGAATTGAATTAAAAAAGGGGAAGTACAATAAAACATCTTACAGCAAAAATATGCAATCTACCTGTATTGTACATAATGTTATAAAATTGAGATTAAAAGGAATAAGAGAATTAAAAGAACCAATAGACAATATATAACTATGCAACAGAATACCCCAATGTCGACATAGTATTGTCTCCATCTGACGGTGCTGTCTTAGAGGCCTTTGACACATATAAAAGTGGCATTCCTCCTAGAAAGTCTTTCCCTGAGACTGACCAACCCTCCCTTCGGTTCATAACCATGTTTCATTCCCAGCACCGTCAGATGGAGACAATACTATCTCGACATTGGGGTATTCTGTCGCAAGACCCCTATTTAAAAGACCTGCTACCTGCTGAATTGATTTATGTGGGTCGCACCATACGCCCTCTACGACGACGATTTGGGGAACATAGAAGGTTTATTGAGGGTGGCAAAGACCATCATAGCATACCCAAGCATTTTCTTGAAGTCCATAAAAAGTCTACAGTAGGCTTACAAGTATGGGTTATTGAGCAGATATCACACAAACTTCCAGAAGCTGAGCGATACAAAAGGCTTTGCGCTCGCGAAACCTTCTGGATATATACCTTAGATGCTCTTTCCCCAGGTGGAATGAACGAATGTATAGAGGTGGCCTGCTATTTTGTAATCACAACCTTGCCCTCACATTATTATTTGTGTGTGGTCGTGTACACATAATTAATAATTAATTTTTCAATTTTTTATATAAACACCCATGCTTTTGTGTGTTCCACACATGTCATCATTAATTTGTACAGAAGTGGAGCACACTGTGTGCTATATTGGTCATTGTTGATCATATTATGGCCATAATTTGTTTCCTTTTACATGATGATTTGTGATGATTGTGATTTACATTCACATATACATGCACGTTCTTCATATATATATAGTTTTCTTATAACACCCCCCCCCCCTGCCCCTTTTTTCCCCTTCTCCCTCCCCCTTTTTATTAGGATTCTCATATTGTCATCCCCATATGCGCACACTCAGGTGCGTTTGTTTCTTATATATGCATTTTTTATGTATATGCGTTTTTTATACATGCCTTTTTTACTTATGCCTTTTTCATGTATGCATTAGTCGATGTATACATTCTTTACACATATGTTAGGGTATATACCGTCCACATTTGATTTGTGGTTTCATAGTTATACATTGTCTATTGGTTCTTTTAATTCTCTTATTTCTTTTAATCTCAATTTTATAACATTATGTACAATACAGGTAGATTGCATATTTTTGCTGTAAGATGTTTTATTGTACTTCCCCTTTTTTAATTCAATTCCCAATATCTTTGGTTTTCAGTGTGCCCAGTGCGTACACTACTAGATTGTTACCTAGGCACTTGTCTTTTTTCTTTTTCCTTTCCCTTCTAATGAGGTCCACCCTTCCCCTTTCGCTTATATAAAACATGTAGAGTCCTCCTATTGGTATCCAAGCCTGAAGAAGGGGCGCGGCCTCCGTGTCACCGTAGCGGCCACGCCCAGGAAACACGTCGCACAATCTAGGACGTCATCTGCCTGGGTCAAGATCAGTGCTGTACACCAAGCCTCGTTCTGAGACACCGGCCGGCATATAGTTTCTCAGTTCAGCTTGTTTGCATCTGACACCGGCCTGACGACCCCACTGCATGGACGTCCTATCCTCCTTTGGATATCATACATCCCTGTGCCTGTATTCATCTACTCTTGTGAGTGTTTTTAGCCTGTGAGCAAATAAATGTGTGTTTAATGATTGCACTTAGAGGCGCCTCTCCTTGTTTGCTTTTTTCACAGTTCTCTGGAGCTTGGTTCGGCTCCCTCTGGTGGCTGCCTGGAGTGTTCTCATGGACTTTTATTGCATTTAATTTATGCCCCATATCCATCCACCATATTGCTTTATGATGTATTTTTAGTACCTTTGTTTTCATTCTATGTGTTTTTTTGACATTTCTACGCATAGTACAAATATCATTTTTTATCTTCCCTTTGTTTTTACATATAGACTCTGACATGGTATTGGGGAGCGCACATTCACTTGTTGTCTATATACGCTGTTCACATGCCCTCCCTTTGTGAGTGTAACCTTTGCTGTTTTTTAAATCTTTAAATGAGATTATACTAGGGCGGTCGTGCACGCTCTCTCCTCTTTTTTACAGAACTCATACCACCACCCAGAGGTCTATAGAGGGAGCTGCAACCCCTAGAAGTATATGGATTGGTTGGTTGTTTTCCATTCAGTGACAATATTGATCTAGGTTTTGGAATCTGCGCATATTGGCGTTTGTATATAGCTCCTATGGTAGGATCCTTCCAGGCCATCCATCCAGAGCCTCCCTCCTAAGATAACACCCCCCCCCCAGTAAGGGGTCCCTTAAGGGCCACCGACAGCCTCTCCTCAGCACTGCTTCTCCATCTTCCACTCAACTCCCCTGCTGGCATGGCCTATGTCTATTTATGGGATTTGTCTCAGTCCCCTGCCAACCCACTCCTGGGGATTGCCTGAGGTCCCATAAATATTCAAGGCAACTCCTCCTCACTTCTGCCCACTAGTTCCAGAACATTCTCCAACACTCTGGAAACAGGGGGAGGCACCAGAGAGAGTCATCCAGCCCTGGCCTGTAATAACCCTAAACCAATTAATTGACTCAAGTTTAGTTCTACAGTAGAGCCAGACAATTATTTTAACTGCACTACACCTTCTAGTAGCACACATTAGAGAGTGCTACACTTATACTTGCAGTGCCACTCTAAGCAAAGAAGGTAAATGTGCATAATCCCACTGGTGTTCAGGAATGGGGTGCCAGCATGAAATATCGCCATCCAGTAATGCGTAGCATACTTAGAAAAATTGCAGCTCTCCCAATCCAGTTTGTGTAGTAAACATGTGTAAGATGACCTGAGCCTTGCACCACTCCACAAGCCACACCCTCTACCATGTTTCACACCACCCATCGGGGCTTAGTCATAGAGGTCCTAAGAGGGCAAGGCTTTTGGAGTGGTGCAAGGCTGAGACCACCTCACACATGTTAAATATATAGACTGGATTGGGATAGCAGTGATTTTAGCGATGAGGTATGCCACACATTACTGCTACATGTCTTTGGTAAAAAAATCCCAATAACTGTATATTAACTATTTTTAATTGTTAATGCATCTACATACTTTGGTATATATACACTGGAATTTATGCATCTATGATGCTATACTGCCATTGATGGAGACAAGCAACTTATAGTGGGACTGTGAAAGTGTGACGGACAATCTGACGCTAACTGACCCTCGCTGGGAGGTACACTAACTGACACTAACATCAGTGACACATACCATGATCAGACATAATACTGTACACAGTATTAATGACGCTGGCTTCAAAGGGGTTAACATCAAGGGGCAGTCAAGGGGTAACTGTGTGCCTAGCAATGTGTAATGTGTGTAATATGTGCTGTCATTTACTAACAGATCTGGCTGTTAAGAAACAGCCAGATCGCTGCTCTGTGTCCAGATCTCTGTGTGTTTGTAAACACAGGACTCTGTGCTGTGATTGGCTACAGCTGAATCAGCAGGTCTCAGTCATAAAGCATTGGCCGGGACCTGCTGATAAAATACAGCTGTAGCCAGTGACAGCGTGGGCTAACAAGGGATGTGCACATGCTGGATGACATACATGTACATGATCCAGCCTGCCTATGGAAACTAGTTAAGAATGAATGGCATCTCAATGCTTCTATTAAAGAGCAATGTGTTTCTATACATGTTTGGTACACATGCAAGTTTGCATGAGTTCCTGGCATGCATACATGTGAACCAAGCCTTTGGCCTGATTCACACCTATGCATTTTTAGTGCTTTTTGCTCTTTGCAGATTTGCACTACAGTCAATTTAGCATGGTTCCCTATGGAACACGTTCTGTAGTACAAACCTGCAAAATGCAAAATGCAAAAAGCTCAAGTTCAAAGTTATCTCTTGGAGTGGGTCTGCACCTGCACTGCAAGGGTTGATTGTTGGTTTAGACTAGGAGATACGAGAAACGATTTTACTTACTTGATCTTCTTTACAGGACTCCCCATGCTCTGGTGGTGGATTGTTTCATGGCGTAATCAAGTTCAATGCAGGGCTATGATGTCTGCACTGATCTTGATTAAGTCAGGACCTTAGACCGCCTGGGACCGCTCTAGCAGCGCAGAGGAGCCAAGGATTTGGTAAGTAAATCTTCTTTAGCAAGTCCCGTAGACCTAGCAATTAACCCTTTTGGTGTAGGTGTAGCCCCACTGTAAGGGATAACTTTTCGAGTTGGACTTTAAGGCCCTTTCAATATGGAATGGACTCTGATTGATCAGCAGGGGATCTGTCCGCTCATCCCCAGCTGATTGGAGCAGAGAGGTTGGATGACAGGTATGTGCCTGCTCAGTTTCTGCAGAGCAGACATGCTCTGCTCTATGGACGACCAGATGTAAATGGACTTTGCTGTCCATTTACACCCGCCCTCTGATCCGATTTGCCTAGACAGAAGGGGACAGATCTCCTTCTGTTTTTCTTAGCGGACCAGATTGGATTGTATGTAGGCAGGTGTAAATGGACACAAGTTAATTTATACTTTGCCGGTCTATACGGATGAATGGACCATCCAATTAGTTCTGCCTGAAAAACTGACAGGCAGACCTGATTGGATCTCCCCTGTGAAAGGGACTTGAGATAAAAAAAACTGATTTTACAATGTAGGTTTTGTCATTACAGGGTTCCATGTGCTGCAGCGGTTAGAAGGCTGCATCGCCTATGAGAATGGAACATCTGACTCGTCAGTCCATTATCACTATGATGGAAAACCATTCATAAGTTTCAACTTGGAGAAAGCAAACTGGACTGCAGAGGATCCAAGAGCTAAGTACCTCGTTGACATTAATAATCATAACCAAACTTTGCTGGAGGAACTCAGGGACAAGCTAGTGGATAAATGCCTTCCACATATAACTGAGCTGCTCTCAATGGGAAACTGCACATTCAACAGGAAAGGTATTACCGATCACCTGTATCATGCAGCGGTATCGCCATAGGAGCCAGCAGTGTTAAAGGTCCTTTGTGTCATTTTTTCATAGTTGCCCCACAGCCAGGCACATGGTCACAGTCACTTCTTTGGCTCAATGAACAGTCCAGGAGCATTTTCATTTTTGGTGTTTTTTTATTTTTGGGTAACTTGGATAGGGATGGGGAACTGTATGGGATATTCCAAAAAAGGGCAGGCAGCAAACTAACACTAAGGCAGGAGACAGACAAACGGGAAGTCATCAATCAAAGGCCACCTTACCTCCTTACCTGGCCAGGATGCCATTCTGATCTCCCCTCCTCCCTCCATTGACCTAACTGGGGAGTGCTTGATGTGGCTGTGGGTGAGCCATCCCTGCTGCACACATTGTTCCTATTATGGCTTTTCCTCCCGGCCAAACAGGAAGTGGGTTCTAAGACTTCCTGGCTAATCGGGTCTCAGGACCGGCATCCTGATTGGCAGGGAGGAGAATAAGGAAATTGGAAACTAGATGCGATAAAATACCTTGGTATACATCTAACAGCAGACCCTACAAATCTTTTTACAAAGAACTACCCTCCCCTTCTCAAAACAATCACAGAGGACATACGCAACTGGGACAAACCTTTCTTCTCATGGTTTGGAAGGGCGGCGATCTTGAAAATGAATATACTACCACGCATACTCTTCATGCTCCAAGCTCTACCAATCCTAATTCCACAAACATTTTTCAAGTCCTTCAAAAAATGCTGCTCGGATTTCTTGTGGGGACGTAAAACCCCAAGAATTAGTTACTCCCACTTAACCAAACCTAAAACAAAGGGAGGAATAGGACTACCTGACATCAAAAACTACTACTGGGCCACACATTTAACTAGAATAGTCAACTGGTCAGAACAAACCAACCCGAGAAACTGGGTACTTGTTGAAAACGCATTCTCAAACACCCCACTCAAGTCGACACCATGGATCGACACACAACACTGCCCCAAATCGCTCAAAGAGCACCCACTCAGCTTCCTTGCAGTGCTTCAAAGAAGCATGTAAGAAAACGAAAATATCTACCAACCCTGGCCCGCTCACTCCAATAAGATGCAACCCAGCTTTCCCCCCGGGCATGTCACAACATTTTTTAGAAGAGACATGCCAACTCCAGAAATACACGCGCACCAATTCTTCAACAACGGCACGATACTAGATAGAGAAAACATTGCAACTTCAGACACAGACACCCCATTAACACCCTGGGCCTATTTCCAAATTCGCCACTTCATCAAACAAATTGACAAATACTCAGAGGTCTCCCGGCCACTCTCTCCATACGAAAAACTATGTCTACAACCAGACGCACAAAGACATCTCATATCAACCACTCACAACATGTTCTTTCTAGACATCCCCCCTAGCTCGGGATCGACATGCTCCCACTGGGAAAGAGACCTACAAGAAGATATCTCAGACGAACAATGGGAAAACATTTTCTCATTGACGCATAAAGGCTCACTGAATGTGGCAACTCAAGAAAACAACTATAAACTGGCACTTCGATGGTACAGAACCCCACACTTACTCCACAAATACTACCAAACAATACCTGAGACTTGCTGGAGATGCTCGGAAGCCCCGGGCACCCTACTACACATATGGTGGAGCTGTCCACTTCTCCAACAATTCTGGACCCAAGTCCGGGACTAGTGTTGAGCGAACCCGGACTGTAACGTTCGGGTCCGTACCGAACTTTCGGGTGTCCGTGGCACGGACCCGGACCCGGACATTTCAAAAATCGTTCGGGTTCGGTCCGGGGTTCTGCTATTTTATTCCACGTGTTGAGAAGCTGCAGGGCAGCCAATCAACAAGCGTTTCACTGGTTTGCCCTTAGAAGCCATCACAGCCATGCCTACTAATGGCATGGCTGTGATTGGCCAGTGCATCATGTGACCCAGCCTCTTTATAAGCTGGAGTCACAGTGCTGCAGTCACATGCTCCTTGGGTTAGTATAGGGAAAGGTAGCTGACGGCGTGAGGGACAGATTTTAGCCATTTTAAGACCTGATCCTGCATCCTGAGATAGATTACTTTACTACTGCTGTCTGTGCTGTTGCTCTGAGGACAGATAGCAGA
>BLSH010000142.1:297783-307923 GCA_018402905.1 Glandirana rugosa
ACACTGTCTGTCTCTTTACACTTTTTCAACTACGTTGGTTTTTAAATGTCGTCTCTCTTTTTTTATATTGTTTCGTATCTCTGCCCATTTCTTACACGTTTTTGTATTATGTCTAACTTTTACAACATTCACACATGTCGAGAAAAATGTTTACAGGAACAGGTATTATATAACTTTTTGGACTGAATGAGGTCAGGTGATAATTACAACTGTATTCCGACGACACCAGTTGTAACGTTCTCATCTGCAGCAATCTCAACTCGCTTGGAGACCTTCAAGCCCAAGACGACCAGGCAGGCTTGAAGCCCTGTTTCGTTGTCCGTGCGATCGTTCGGGTTCCGTCCGGACCCGGACCCGGACTTTGTCCCGAAGTTCGGACGGACCAGCAGAACCCGAACTTCCAGAGGTTCGCTCAACTCTAACGACGTCTACTCTTGCAATGTTGACCACAGCAGCCTTATGTCAACATTAATAGTGGACTGGAGTAAGTCAGGTTTTTCAATATATTATGGACAAGGACATTTGTAAAAAGAGCTGTACACACTTACAACATTTTCAATCTGTATTATGTTTTTGCACATTCTTTACCCGTCTCTATGCTTTGTTATATTTTTTTCTCTCTGCTGTAAATTTTTGGTTGCATCAACTTTTTCACATTTCTCTGTCTGTCACAGATATTCAGTTTATATCGGGTGCCTGTGTGTACCCAACAAACTGACTTCTGGGGTCACTTTAACCTGAACAGTGCAGTTCACAGCAGTATGAGGAAAGAAGTAGGGCATGGAGGGAAAGCTGAAGGTATTCTTGAAGCTGAACTGCAGGGAATAAAAAAATGTTATCCTTGCCATGGGCCCCCATTCACACTTCTTTGGTTCACTCTTCTTTTTGCCCAGAGAAGTTTTTCTCAACCAGAATGCTATTAGGGATCATCCAGGATGCTGTAGCATAGGACCCAGTTTACCCTGGATAGGTGCCATGAGCTGTTATGGTGCAGGTGGGCCAGCCGCCAGCACCATAACAACCAACAGTGCTCTAGGGCCAATATGTCATTCGATGCTATGGTAATGGAACTCTCCATAGCAATGCATGACTCTGATTAAAGGGCAGGCGGCATGCAGGACCAGCTGGAGCATTCAGGAAAAGATGGAAGTCCACCTCCTCCAGACCTTCTCCACCTCCTGCTGCCTGCTACACTGATGGAGCCAAAAGGTAAGGATGTGATGTGAAGAGGGGACTGTGTGTTTGGTGGGCTCTGTGATGGGCAGATTGCGTGAATGGGAGGCCTGTGTGACTGGGGGGCTCTGTGTGATTCTGCGTTGAAGAGATTAGTTCTGAAGGTATGTTTGGAAGGCTCATGTATAAGGGGCCTTTGATTTATAGGGGTGACTCTGATGTGATGAAGGACTCTCATGTATAGGCAGGCCTCTGACATATAGGGGGCTGCGATGTGATGGAGGACCTCTGACATAACGGGGGACCTCTAATGTGATGGGTGGGCCATTATATGATTGGGAAACCTCTGATGTCATGAGGGACCTCTGATTTGATGGGGAAACCTATGATGTAAAGGGGAGGCTTCTGATGTGAAGTTAACTTCATCAAGGTAGGCGTCTGCATTGTCCAAGGCTCAGGTTTCTATTTATAAGTAAAATGTATGTGTTTTACATTTTAGACTGAGGTGTCCCAAGACTTTACATGCCCTTAAATGTTGCCACAGCTGAAAAGATGGTTGAAAATGCTGAATAGAAAATAAATACAAAAATAATACACCACAAAATTTGAGATATTACCACAAAAAAACAAATCAAAATAAAAGTGTGTTGCGCTACAGTGATTGATATTAAACATTATGAAAAAAAATGTATAGATAAATAAACATTCCAGATAAAAATCAGTCTCTCAAATGGACCATAATGGTCAAATGGTAAACTCCAGTATTCAACTGTGAATAAGGTTATCCAATCCCTTCACCAAGTGAACATGCCACCTTCACAATAGGTTGGACTCTTACCAGAGAGCCTGGACCCTTTAATACGAAGGGTCAAACAGGCTTGATGAATATGTCCCCGTAGGGTTCATTAGCAGGGGATGTACAAAGGAACCACGTCAGGGATAGCATCCAGGGGACTTCACCCAAACGACAATCGTGTAGTCAGATCCAAATAAAACATGGAGCTTGCCATTTGGCCATTATGGTCCATTTGAGAGACTGATTTTTTCTGGACTGTTTATTTATCTATAATTTTTTTTTTCAGTATTTTCAATATCAATCACTGTAGCACAACACACTTTTATTTTGTTGTTTGGTTGAAAATGCTGGCCTGGGGGATGATGATTAAGGTAATGTACTGTACTTACCCTATTGATGAATACCGCAGGCTTCCTCATCTTCACTGCCCAACCAGTCACAGCTCTGACATCACCCTGTACAATGCATCACCAGCAGTCCTGTATTAAAAGTAAGGCTGTCAAGGGCTCACCCACAGCCCTGAATTCAGGATAGCAGAGGACATCACCAGCAGATTGTGGAGCGTAGAATAAGATAAGTATATAAATTACCCTATTCATCATCCCCTAAGCAAATCTAGCCATTAACCCTTACAGTAAGGAGGGGGTCCTACTGCAAGGGTAAACTTTTTTCTTACTCAGAGTTCAGCTTTAACATGCCTTGCACTCAGCATACCTAAATCAAGAAAAATTCTTAGTACCTGTATGAATGAGTCATTTAAAACAAAACAGTAGACAAAGAAGCATATTGCAAAATGATATGACTCACAACAGGTGTGTAATTTAATTTCAATGTTCAAGCTATGCTTTCACTTTACTTCCATTGAAAACTGGACATTTCAGATCTTGGTGGTTGCCAGCAGAGTAGATGAGCTGCGTCTTGCTTGGTTTTAAACTGGGCAAGTTGCCCCACTCCAGGTGTCACCAGCTTGTTTGTAAAGGAAATAATAGGAAACTTCAACTGAGGTAGCATGGGTGAATCACAGTTTTTTAAAAGTTGAATGTTATGACATTACAATAACATTGTGTGTATTTCCTATATTCAGGGCTCTCTAGGAAGTCAGCTGAAGTTAACACCGGCATTTCCAATGGAATAGTAATTGCTATATGCCTGGCCATCATCCTGCTTCTAGTTCTTGTAGTATTTGGATCTGTATCACTGGCAAAGAGCAGAAGACAAAGATTGTTGAACGCCGAATAATTATTGACTTCATTGTCAATGGGCAGGTATCTTCACCAGCCTTGCCCAAACCTTGGCCAACTGTTGCTAAGCTTTCATGACACCACTCAGTGTTTTACCCTGTTAACCATTGACAAAGTAGACATTTGGGCTTGGAGCGATATAATTTACAGGTACAGCTGTATTTCAACAACATATTTCCAGTGCTACTAAAGCCACATCATAACAAACTATCAATAAATGGTGTATTACATGCTGCTCATATTCACTCAGTAACTACGAGATTAGTTTTCTGTATTCTGCAAAAAAACTGGTTGATCCTGCTGCTCTCTATCTCTAACTTCTGTTCATGTCCCCAATGCAGTTTGGGATTGTGCAGAGCAATGTTGGCAGCTATTGCACATGCTCAGTTTTCAGTGGGTTTCTATGCTGAGCATTTCTTACCTATCACATCTGAGCAGCCCATGTGACAATAGAGTCACACATGTGGGCGTATACACAGTGGTACATGACAGCCCACTCCCTCCTTCTTCCTCCATGCCCAGTAACCAACTAAGTACAATGGGGGAGGGATATTACACATAGATCCATGGAGGCTTCACCTCCTTCTTATTCTAAGACACAGGCTGGAGGGGCATGGAGCCTGTGACTGGCAGAAATCCGCCTACACATGTTATTGCCAAAAATAATAAAAATTTGATTTCAAATATATATTTGTATGGCAATTTAAAACAGTTTATTGATATTAATTATTTATTTTTACTCTGTATCCCAAAGGCTGTTTTTTTTATTTTGAACCCATGACCAGCAGCAGAGGACTAGAAGCTCCTCCTGCTCATGTTTCCCTGCAGACAGGCTGGGAACAAACTGAGTCATGTGACAGCTGTATATTGATTTTCTCCTTCACTGATGGGCACTGATGAGGCTGCACTGATGGGTACTGATGAGGCAGTACTGATTGGCACTGATGAGGTGGCACTGATGAGGTGGCACTTATATGCAGCACTGATAGGCAGCACTGCTAAGCAGCACTGATGGGCACTGATATGTGGCACTGATATGCAGCGCTGATGGACACTGATAAGTGGCACTGATGGGCACTCATAGGTGGCACTGATGGGCACTGATAGGTGGCACTGGGCACTGATAGGTGGCACTGATGGGTGGCACTGATGGGTAGCACTAATGGGCACTGATAGGCGGCACTGTTAAGCAGCAGCTAATAGGATGGCACTAGCAAGCATCACAGATGGGCACAGTGCCATCCCTATTGGGCATTGTGAGCCCCTTACCTGGTGGTCTTGGGTGGCATCCCTGGTGGTCCCTGGGTGGCATCCCTGGTGGTGTTGGGGTGGGCTCCCTGGTGGTCCTGGGGGTGGGGTGTGCTGATAAACAATCAGCGCAGACCCCACCTGTCAGGAGAAGTGCCAACCGGCTCTCCTCTACTCGTGTCTGCAGACGCAAGTAGAGGAAAATCCGATAACCGGCTCTTCCTGTTTACAGAATTCATCACGGCTGATCACATGGTAAAGAGCTTCTGACAGGAGCGCTTTACTTAGATCGGAGATGCGGTGTGTCAGACTGGCACACCACATCACCGATTGCCACATCATATGATGCCCAGTCAGGATAACTGAACCACTTCCTGGCCATCATTCTGAATACGGAGGTAGGGAAGTGGTTAAACAGTGCGTGCTTAGTATCACTTTAACAGCTACAAATTGTACATGTCAATCAACAAAAACCTTCAAGTTGTCTTCCATACAGCGCTTCATAAAAAAAAAAAAAAAAATGATTAAATGATTACCAGAAAGTTAGACCCTAAATATCAATGGGTCATATAAGGATTGTGCAATCATGAAAACACCCAGCAGGTGTCGCACTCCTCTCCCAGGGACAAAAGGTAAAACAAAAAACACTCATAATGTAGTACTATATAAATAAACATTAGAAACACTCTTAATCATGCTCACATAAATGTGCAAGTGCAATCTCAAAATCACCAGTGTGCTGCTCAGTCTTCCTGTTCACCACCATGTGTGCACCCCATGTAATGGATTCAAGTTTAGTCTATTTACTGAATAAGCTGTACTTTTATGTCAAGTATAATATTTTTATATACACTGAATTTCACCATGGGCGTCCGCAGAATTTTTTTCTGGGGGGGGCATCATTTTAAGGTCACCCATGCTCTGCCTCTTTTCGACAATGTCTTTATCACATTATCACAGTCAGAGACTGCAGACATAGTGCAAGAGATGGTCAGGGACTGCAGACATAGCACAGGAAATGGTCAGAGACTTCAAACATAGTACAGGAGATGGTTAGAGACTGCAGACATAGTACAGGAGACGGTCAGAGACTGGAGACATGGTACAGGAGACGGTCAGAGACTGCAGACATGCTACAGTAGATGGTCAGAGACTGCGGATATGGTGCAGGAGACAGTCAGAGACTGCAGACATAGTACAGGAGATGGTCAGAGACTGCAGACATAGTAGAGGAGATGGTTAGAGACTGCAGACATAGTACAGGTATTCTGACTCCTAACTGTTGTAATGGCGACTTATCCCTTGTTGAGACCTCTATGCCTGGCCTGTATAAGCAGATATGATCACCGCAGACAGTTCTTATCAGATAGTGACTCACCAATTACCGATTTCTTCCACGAGCGTTTATTCATTGGAATAGCAGGTACAGCATACAACAAATGTGACAGATGGTCGAAAGATGGTAACTGCAGGTCAAAACATAGTAATGTGTCCTAGGATGCGAGTGGATTGAGTGAGGCCTTCTAGCATGTAGCCATATTCTTTACCTCATGAGAGAGAGGACACAGGAAGAGGAACTAGAATAGCAGAGTGCACCAGGAACCGGAAGTTACAGAGTAGAGTGAACTAGGAAGAGGAAATTAGCTCACAGAGGATGGGAGGTACACACTTAGAAAATACAATAGAAAGGTGTAATATCCAAAAGAACCACAAGATGGCATTATAATAACAAACTATAAAAACATTACTATAGCTGCATATTTATGTTACATGCAAATCATGTAACAGAACAACAGGAGACGGTCAGAGACTGCAGACATAGTACAGGAGACGGTCAGAGACTGCGGATATAGTACAGGAGATGGTCAGAGACTGTAGACATAGTACAGGAGATGGTCAGAGACTGCAAACATGGTGCAGGAGACAGTTAGAGACTGCGGACATACTACAGGAGACGGTCAGAGACTGTGGACATAGTACAGGAGATGGTCAGAGACTGCAGACATAGTACAGGCGATGGTCAGAGACTGTGGACATGACACAAGAGATGATCAGAGATTGCATACATAGCCCAAGAGACTTTCAGAAACTGCATACATGGCTCAAGAGGGTAAGGACCTAGTGGAGAACCCCCGATCCCATCCCTGATTCTGGGGGGGGGGCAATTTCCCCCCTTTGCCCCTACCTGCAGACGCCCATGCATTTCACCTTCCCAGTGTAACAAAATGACGTTTGATTTGTAAAACTACTCCTGATTTTTTTCTACATTTTTTCCAGAAAAAAACAGGGAAAAAACATTTTTTTCCCATGGCTTCAAAATTTCCAGAAATTTTACATCTCTACTGTTGAGTACAAAGAGATGTTTTTACCCTTTGCCCACAACCTTCTGATCATGTCTGCATGCATGTTATATTGATTTTCAATCACATGATGTACCACCTGGCTATCTGTAATAAAAAGCAGGTATACGTAACTAAGTGTCTCCTGACTGTATTTGCAGAATTATCACTTTTATCACATTTATTTTTCCTGTTGGTTGAACTAGAGATCGACTCTGTAATCACCAGCATGCTTTGAGATGTAAAACCATGGTATGCAACAGAATATGATGCCATTCTATGCAACAGAAATAAATATTTTTCTTTAAAGCATGTACTGTATAAATCCCAAACCAAAATGGAATACATTGCCCTGCACCAGTCCTTGGATGTGATGATTGCCAGACATGTGCACCCTGGACATTTTTTGTCTCCTTCCATTTTAAATGCATCCAGTCATTGAAGAATTTTATTTTTTCATATTTGTTATGTTGTCCCAATTTGTTTTCAGAATTTGTTTCATATCTTCTGCTTTCGTTTAGTATATTTGTTGGTGCAGGTGGATTCGAAAGATTTTGCATTTTTTTCTGTAAGATTGCTATACTGTATATTCTATATAATATTGAATCAGACAGATTTGAATCAAAAGGATTCAAAATTTTCGGATGCAAGTTCAAACCACTGGGAGAAACGCCATGAGCTAATTGGACAATATCAACTGACACCATGTGCATCTGAATTAACGAATGGAACAAAATTTGAACCCATTTGTTATCCAAATTATTCAAAAATGTAATCAACTTCTCCATGGGCCCGAACTACTTTCCCATCATGTGACATCAACTGAATGCATTAGTTAATTTCAATACAGCATACATTTTTTTTCAGATTCATTGCCACTCATTACTATGTCCATCCGAATCTCCGAAAATTAACTTTTCGTGTGACAAAATGAAATGCACGTCTGGTCTGCATGTATTGAAAATACCTGTTGACGTTGCCTGAATTGCATTGCCCAAGTCTCTTCCTGTGCGCTTAAAGAAAAGCACTAAAACCCTTATATCTGTGGTGTAAACTACTGATCACATCAATCCACCATACAATGGAGATGAACAAAGGCAGACATGTTTGAAGTCCCATAGTTGTGACAACCATGACTGGTTCCATAGTGTTTAGATGAGTTTTAACGTAAATCGTACTCAGAAAGAACCTTTTACAAATACTGACATGATTCCAAAAAGCTCACACTTGGTATAGCCCCTTTGCTGGCGGTGACTGTGTTGTCAATTCACTAATGATTATTGCATGAGATATTTGTGTTTTTTTATGGAAATATTGCTTGCAAAGGTAAAAACTTTGAAAATTGCCTTAAAGTAGAAACATTTTGGATAGAGTAGGGGACAGTTATAACCCCTTTCAGATTTTTTTTTTCCATCTCTGTCCCATTGGGGAGATTTCCTTTCACATTCTGTCCCATAGCCAAACAGGAAGTGAGGGAATTAGTTGGGGCCCACAGGTCACCAGAACTGGGGTCCCCATTGGAAGATTTCCCCTCTATTGGGGGACAACCCAAAATGTAGTATTTTCTTTTACTTTCACTTTCAATGATAACAGTAAACAAGACAAATAGAGAGGGTGAATCTCCTTAACAGGGCACAGACAGCAATAAAAACTGACAGTTGTTCTTATCCCTCTCTACTCTATAGAAAGCAAGAAAAAAGTAAAAATGTATTTATACTTTAAATACAAAATGCTTTAAAAAATTATCAAATTTGAGATAAATACCGCAAATTCTGTAAATACAGTTTGCGAGGTAAATACTGCAAAGCAAAACATTGAGATAAAGTCAATTCACTAAAAGAAAAACACATTTGTTATTTATTTTAGGCCCCTTTCACACGGGCGGATGGTTCGGGTCCGCCTGTCAGTTTTTCAGGCAGTCCCGAACGGACGCTCCATTGCTCTCTGTGGAGTGACGGATGTCAGCAGTGACATGTCCGCTGACACCCGATCCGCTCCGATCCGCCAAAAGCAGACGGATGGGAACCCTATTTTCCATCCGTCTGCCGGATCGGATTGGATGAACACGGACAGACGGTCCACGTTCATCCGATCCCCCATAGAGGAGAATGGAGCTGTGACACAGAGTGCAGAGACTGTCCTGTCATCCGCCGGCTCAGCGGGGATCAACGGATGGATCCCCGCTGAGCAGACGGACTCCGCTCGTGTGAAAGGACCCTTATGACGAAGAGAGTCAATATTTTAGGAATGGGCAAAATAACAATGAAGAGAAATCTGCATTGGGCAGTAAGGTAAAATAATACAATGTACCAGTGTGGTGCAAATAAGCCCTAAAACACCAATAAATGCAGTATTTATTTAAAACAAAAATTAAAGTACAACTAAAGGCAACATACATATTCTAGTAAATCCTCATATAAATACCTGAAAGTTACACATGGTAATAAACATATTAGACTGCTTCAGAGCTGCAGGACCCTGAGATACGGGTGAAGTCATGCAGCCACTGAACAGGCGTTGAGCTCCACCTCGGTTATTGACTCTACTCTACGGAAGCAAGGCAAGCTCGGAAGACAGCGGGACCTGGTCCTTGATCTAATCGCCTAACCGTGAGTCGTATCCCGCTAGTGGGATCTACACTTCACCTCGCAGCCGCATTCACCACGGCGCTTAGCCATCCACTGTTGATTGAGGTAGCACCTGAAAGCCATATGACAGACCAGTACTCAGAGCTAAAAGTGTGTTGGGTATTGGTTCATGAACTTAATCTTGCTAATGTGATCTGCACTGAGCCACCACTGATTTATACATTTTATGAACCATCGGCTCCAAAGGGATGATGTGCTTCCATTGATTTAGATTTAGCCATTTAAGGATGGAATTATGACAATCTCACACCACAATCTGTGTTAACACCTAGCATGTTCAGAGATCACTGTCCTCCTGATCCCATGCAAAAGACTTTTTGGCCATACGTCCTTTCATTCCTGTGATGTGGTTTTAGCTGCCTCTGTATCCAGTACAGTATACCTTAATTTATGATTGGGCATTGATGGTCCTAGAAGTTCCATGCCACAGCCGGCAGCCAGTGGCGTAACTAGAACCCTCAGGGCCCCGATGCAAGAAACCATGAAGGGCCCCCTCTGACAGGGCCCTTTCCTCGGAGCCCGGTCGCAAGTCACTTGTGCCTCTAATCACCCCCCAGCACACCCACTTATGCCTCTAATCACCCCCCCAGCACACCCACTTATGCCTCTAATCACCCCCCAGCATACCCACTTGTGTCTCTAATCACCCCCCCAGCACATCCCCACCTATGCCTCTAATCACCCCACCAGCAATG
>BLSH010000142.1:312191-336745 GCA_018402905.1 Glandirana rugosa
CGCGAAATCGTCCGATCTTTACACCCAAACTAAAGGTTGTTGGTGATGGTCGTAATATGGAGAGGGGGGTCGTGATAGGGAGAGTGATGTGCTGGCAAGAGAGGGATAATGCTAGGGGGGCTAGATATGTGCTGAGGGGAGAGTGATAGTGCTGGGGGGGTTAGATATGTGCTGGGGGGAGAGGGACAGTGCTGAGGGGGTTATATATGTTCTGGGGGAGAGGGATAGTGCTTGGGGGGTTAGATATGTGCTGGGGGAGAGAGATAATGCTGGGGGGTTAAATATGTGCTGGGGTGAGAGGGATAGTGCTGGGGGGAGAGGTATAATGCTGGTAGTGGTTGTTGGAAATCAAACCCACATTTCTAGCCTGCTAAAGCGCCCCCCCAGCACATATCCTCCTAACCCCCCAAACACTACACATTTATTACGTTCTCCTCCATCCAACCCACTTTCTCCCCCTCCTGCTTGTTCATCTACAGAACATAAAACATTGTACAGACCTCGTCTTTCCTCCCCCCTCCTCCTTCTGTGTGAGTGTATACAGAGAGGAGAAGGAGGAGGGGGATGAGGGGGGAGCTTTGATCCACTGACACTCACCGTTCTAACACAGGCTGCCGTTGGAGGTGCTGTTCTTGTATCATCTCTGCACTTATCAATAAATGTACTGCATTGGAGTTTTGGAGTGCCGACCTTCTGTATATATGCAGTCGGAGGAGAGACAGAGCAGATCACGAGCCGACTTGCTACTCCCGGTGCAGTTCAGTGTGAATGATGTGTCCGGGTCTGGGGCAGATGAAAACCCGAACACATTCAAAAACCGGACTGACCGGGAGAAACCCATACAGGTGGCAACCCTAGTGCCCGGACAAGGTCATCCAGTGCCCAGAGCAAAGATGGGAATACTGCACCTCCCATACCCTGCTTATCACCCCACCAATCTCAGCTCCCTATTGGGTAGAAAATGTTCCATTGTTGAGAAATGTAAATATTTTGCCCTTTTGGTAGCCCCCCCCCGGTGGCCACTTCTTGTTAATGCATGTTGTTTAAACATTATTGGGAGCGAGATTTTAATATTATTTTTCACAATCTCAGCTCCCTGTTTGGTAGAAAAAGGGACAGGCTATACTATATATCCCTGTGCGTCTAAATGTTTGTGGCATGCAGTTGAATAGTTCCCTTCCCCCATGTTGATTAGGAAAAATACTTCTTCACCACAACCCTGGCCTGGGGGTTGTGGAGTTATGTAGGTGGGGAGGCTTATCAGAATCTTGAAGCCCCCTTTAAAACCATTTGGGCCACCAGATACAATCCCGCTATGTAAATGAGTAAGGGGCACATAAGGGGTATGTATAGAACCTGCTGCAGCAAAACATTTCTAAAGAAAAAAATTGACATTTAAATTGCCGGCAATACAATACCATAGCTGGCAATAGAAAAATCTGACAAAAAAAAAAAACCCAGATACATCCCCCCCATGTGAATGAGTATCTGTAAAAACATAATAAAAACACAGAGACAGTTTTTGACAATTCCTTTATTAAAAATAAAAAAACTATGTCCCCCAATGTAGATCCATTGTCAATCACAACGACGCTGCTGGACCTGAAGAAAGAAAATAAAATGCTCCACCCTCAACGAAGGCTAACTGCCTACTGCAGGCTCCGCTGTTTGACAGCTCACACCGGCCACACCAGCTCACACCGGTCGAGCCGCCGAGTCGAGCCGCCGAGTGCCCTGCAAATTCGGGGGTTCGCCAAACTTTTTCTCAGCCCAAACTGTTCACCCAACACTGCAGTGATGTACTGTAATTGACCAAATATGGCCAAGGGCATATTCCCAGCCAGCAAATGAATGTGGCTGGGTGATATCACTGGCTGTTTTAAATGCAGATGGTGTCATTACGCTCTGCTTACTTAACAACCACTGAAAGAAGAAGAAAGAATGAAAGAAAGAAAGAAAGAAAGAAAGAAAGAAAGAAAGAAAGAAAGAAACTGTCAGAAAAAGTAGCAGGAGGAAAAAAAAAACACTGCTAAACTGTATATGCCTGCTTAATAACCTTAAAGTAAACTCCCTAAGTTTATTTTTTACCTATAGGCCTTATTATAGGCTTACCTATAGGTACATTAAATATCTCTTAAACCAGTGCCATTCAGGAGATATTTACTTTAGAAGCAGCCGGTGACGTCATCGGTGCATGTGCACTGAAGGAATGGCATACCCATGGCAAAACCTGGAATTAAGACCGGGTGAAGATGGAAGCGCCTATAGCAGTGACAGTGTGCTGCTGGAGGGCTTAGTTTTCAGGAAAGTCTGTTATAATGTGCTATTATGTGGTTTCCCACTGGTGCTCTCTGCCTCTTCTACCTGTCCAGTGCCCCCATGGAAGGCGGCTTCCATTGGGGCACTTGTGCATGCTTGCTCCCAAGCCCCGCTGCTGCGTCCATTGACACAGTTGGATTTACTTCCTTCCACTGCTCCCTCATCACTGGCTTTGATTTACAGTAGTGGAAGTCAATGGCTCCCAGTGCCCCAACAAAGCCAGTGAGAACCGGAAGTGAGGGGACAGAAGAGCTGCAGACGTGCACAGCGCTGGCTCGACTGAGGGCTCAGGTAAGTATCAGGGACGTATGGTGAGGTGAGTGGCTGGTAAGGCACTGTCTAGTATCAGAGCCAGAAACACACAGGTTACATACACTGCGAATGTTAGAGTGAGAGCAATAATTCTAGCACTAGACCTCTTCTGTAACTCTAAACATGTACCCTGTAAACATTTTATAGCGTTGTCTATGGAGATTGTTAAATACTGTTTGGCGCCATTCCACAAGTGTGCGCAATTTTAAAGCATGACTTGTTAGGTATCTATTTACTCTGCGTAACATCATCTTTCACATTATACAAAAAAATTGGGCTAACTTTAGTATTTTATTATTTTTATTTCTGAAACAGCTTCTTTAACCACTTCCGTACCGCCGGACGTCATATGACGTCCTTGGGTTTGAGTGGCGATATCTGAATGGTGCCTGCAGCTGCAGGAACCATTCAGATACCGTTTTTTTCAGCAGGCGATTCCCTGCAAGATAAAAGTGGTCTTAGCGGCGGATTCGCCGCAAGATCACTTTTATCAGCGGCGGGAGAGGTGCCCCCCCCCCCCCGCCGCTTTCCGGTCATCTCCGCCGCTTACCGGACCCGCCGGCAGCGCCGGAGATGATCCGATGCTCTCCCCCCAGTGTCTGTGAGCCAACTGAGCGGCTGCATAACACGGCCGGCGGAAATGACGTCAGAAATGACGTCCGCCCAACGGTCAAGGGCCCGATTTTTTTTTCTTCTGTCACTTTTTTCAGATTTTTTTTTTTTTTTTTTTTTTGCATTTTAGTGTAAATATGAGATCTGAGGACTTTTTGGCCCCGGATCTCATATTTAAGAGGACCTGTCATGCTTTTTTCTATTACAAGGAATGTTTACATTTCTTGTAATAGGAATAAAAGCGATCAAATGTTTTTTTTTTTTAAAGATCAGTAAAAATAAAAAGTAAAAAGCAAAGTAAATAATTAAAAAAAAAAAAAAAAATTTAAAGCGCTCCGCCCCGCCAAGCTCGCGCGCAGAAGCGAACGCATATGTAAGTCCCGCCCACATATGAAAACGGTGTTCAAACCACACATGTGAGGTATCGCCGCGATCGTTAGAGCGAGAGCAACAATTTTAGCTCTAGACCTCCTCTGTAACGCAAAAATGGTAACCTGTAGAATTTCTTAAATGTCACCAATGGAGATTTTTAATTTGCAAAGTTTATCGCCGCTCCGCGAGCGGACGCAATTTTGAAGCATGACATGTTAGGTATCATTTTACTCGACATAACATTATCTTTCGCAATATGGAAATAAATTGGCCTAACTTTACTGTTTTCTTATTTTTTAACTAAAAAAACTGAATTAATTAAAAAAAAAGCACGCTTGGAAGACCGCTGCGCAAATACGGTGTGACATAAATTTTTTCAATGACCGCCATTTTATTCTCTAGGGTGTTAGGAAAAAAAATATATAATGTTTGGGGGTCCTAAGTAATTTTATAGCAAAAAAAAATGTTTTTAACTCGTAAGCACAGAACTCAAGAAACAGGCTTGGTATTGAAGTGGTTAAAAAAAAACACGGTTGAAAAATTACTGCGCAAATACCGTGTAACATAACGAGTTGCAACAACTGCCATTTTATTCCCTAGGGTGTCTGCTAAAACAATATATAAAATGTTTGGGGGTTCTGAGTAATTTTCTAGCAAACAAAAAAAAATCACAATAAATAGATAAATAATAAATTATTATCTTATAACATATAGCATAATAATATATGATTTAGCTTGTACCTTTTCAGCAGCAGCAGATTCTCATTCTCCCTCTTAACTGTGTAAGAAAAACATGGGATTGGGGGTATATCTTATACACATAAACCCATGTTCTTTCCTTGTAGGTAAGAGGGCTGGGCTGGAAGGGATTATTTGTCTTTTAGACACGCCCCCTTCTATGACACTGCAGTGAGAGCAGAGCCTTCACTGCAGCATTTTTATTGGACAACTTGGGCCAATGGTGCTTTACCATTGGTCCAAGGCTCCAAGCTGTCCATTGAGCTCAGTGCCTCTGACAAGAAGGGAGGAGAGGCACTGTGAGCTCATCCTCTCAGTCTGCTGCAAACACAGTGTGTCAGCTTGTATTTAAAATGGCCGCTCTGTATGTAGGCTGAGCAAAGAGCCCCCTATCTCTGGAACTATAGATGATAGGAGCCCCAATTTTTTTTACCAGTGGTGGGGTAGGACTCCAGCTACCTACCCCCCAAAGTGTAGAGCTACGTCCCTTGAAGTCAATTGTTTTTTTATGTTCATGGCTCTGCCTCCCCTGCCTCTCCTGACTGCACGTCCCTGGTAAGTATAAGGGGGAAGTGTGGGGCCAAAAACTTTGCATACACTTTTTTTTACCTTAATGCAAGGAATTTATTAAGTTAAAAATGTTTAGATTCTAGAACCACTTTAACTGCTTATGGAAGGCCCCATGCAGATATACTGCAGGAGATCGGCCCTCCTGCGCAAAATCGTCTACCTGTACGTGATTTTGTGCACAGTGTCTGGGGCCCGCCTGTCGCCAGCCACCCACTCCCGCTGTGCTTGGACATAGCGGGAGCCAATCACGATGTCCGCCGGAACCTGATAATCATTTGGAGAGAGGCAGAACGGCAGTCTGCCTATGTAAACAAGGCAGACCGTCCATCTGCCAGAGGGAAAGATGGAAAACTTGTGTTTCTGCTAAGCAAAAACACAGATCTCTGGTTTCCTTAAGGCCCCTTTCACACTGAGGCGTTTGAAAAACGTGTGCAAAACATCAAGCGTTATTACTGAGTTTTTGCCACGTTTTTCCCGCATTAGCACTATAATGCGGGAATAATTAGCGCTAACGCCCAGGCGTTTTTGAAGCGCTAGCATTAAATAAATAGCACATCTCCCTACATTACATCCTGTTTACTCCCTGGTATTTTGACCTTTCCACAACCTCTGGGAGTTTTGCTGGAGCTTTTAACGTGATTTTAACGCTCTTTTAAAGCACTTTACATTCATTTCCATGTATATGGGCATTTTTATTGCGCTATTTTTAGCGCTCAGAATAAGCACAAAAAATCATGCTTGCAGGACTTTTTTAAACGCGGCGCCAGCACGACGCCCCAGTGTGAATAGGTACATTGGAATTAATGGGCAGCGTTTTAGAAGCGTTTTGGAAGCGCTATTTTTAGCACAAAAACGCTAGGAAAGCGCCTCAGTGTGAAAGTAGCCTTAGTCAAAGCCCATCCCCCACTGTTAGAAAACACTCCCAGGGAACACATTTAACCCTTTGATTGCCCCTTATGTTAACCCCTTCCCTGCCAGTGTCATTTGTACAGTGACAGAGCATATTTTTTTTAGCACTGATCATTGTATTGAAGTCACTGGTCCCCAAAAGTGTCACTTAGTGTCCAATTTGCCCGCCGCAATGTTGGAGTCCCACTAAAAATCGCTGATCGTCGCCATTACTAGTAAAAAAAAAAATAAACTGATAAAAACTTCATAAAGACGCAAATCACTTTTGCACAAACTAATCAATATACGCTTATTGGGATTTTTTTTTACCAAAAATATGTAATAGAATACATATTGGCCTAAATTGATGAAGAAATTAGATTTTCATTTTTTTCTTGAGAATGTTTTATAGCAGAAAGAAAAAATTATTGTTTTTTTTTTCAAAATTGTCTCTCTTTTTTTGTTTATAGAGCAAAAAATAAAAACCGCAGAGGCGATCAAATACCACCAAAAGAAAGCTCTATTTGTGGGAAAAAAAGGACATCAATTTTGTTTGGGTACAACGTCGCATGACCGCGCAATTGTCAGTTAAAGCAACGCAGTGCCGTATCGCAAAAAAATGGTCTGGTCATGAAGGGGGGTAAACCTTCTGGGGCTGAAGTGGTTATATTCTGGCATTCAAATGAACTGCGAAATTCAATCTGAACCTGTGTTCTGTCTGAATCGAGAACTCATCCCTAGCCAGCGTCATTCAACCCACTTCTTCTGAGACCAAGTTGTCCTCGACCCACCCCAAGCCTGTGATTGGACAGTGAAAGGCAAAGAAGCACAGTGATTAGCTGATCTCTCTAACACTCTGCTCTCTCCTCCTATCAGCATGTTTCTCACACATAAACTGATAGACTCTTTGTGTTGCTTCTTCCTTTCATTCTCCAACTCTGCAATGCAAAGACCAAGTTAAAAACTTACACTGCTTGTATTCAAAAAATATATGTAATGGTGTTATAATGATTACAGATCTGCATTCATCTGTGGTTTTTATATGTTTGCAGTTCATCTTTAATTATGTAGTTTGCATTTTACAATCAAATAAATTGCTGGGTGGCAAACACATTTATTAAGAAGAATCAGTCTGGGTATTGCTCCAATTTCAGCAATAAAAAAAACACCTAAACCTTTCAAGTGCCCTGCCCATCACTGATGGCTGAGTTACGCAAACAGAAAAGGAAATCCCCTGGTGTTCAGGGGTTAGGGAGGTTTGCAAGGAATTCACTCCAACAGCTGCTTATGAAGCTGAAATACAAGTACAGAACTTGTTATACCTGTCAAAGGATTTATATTTCTTTCTATCCAGTTCCAAGATTTACACAGCTCTGTCAAACACACAACCCTGTCTGGGATTTCTTGTTTTCTGCTACAGTTAAAGCAGAACTCCGGACATATCTTTTTTAAAATGAAGCGTTACCTCTCCTGGGGTCTATTTCATGGCCAAATCACCACTTGTTTTTTATCAGGGCTTTAAAATGCCGTCAGGTCACCATGGCGACTAGAAATTACATCCTGGCACCTAAGCTTTTGTTGGGGATGCACAATTTGTATCTCCTGGCGCTCGAGACGTGCAATCTTTTTCTACATTTAGCCCTGCTGTGGACAAGCAGCAGGGCTCACTTGTCATGGCGAAGCATTCGGGCGGCTCCACTGCCACCTGATTGCTTCCACACAAGCGGGTAAAGCCCCCCGTGTGTGCCCCTCATTGTGTATGCCCATTTGCGGGTCTGGGATAGCGGGCACCGCAAGGTAGAGGGCATAGTTGCCAACATTGTCCAAAGATTTATAGGGATACTTTTTTGTCTGTAGAATGGGGTCTTATTATACTTAGGGGACGGGGCATTCGTTTGGAGGCATGTCATAGCTGGAGGAGAAAAATGAGAAGCGCAAAGCGTGCAGCGTCAAATAATGGGCGTGGCGTAAACCAAATAGTGGGCGTGGATTAAAAGGGGGCGTTGCTAAAAGGGGGTGTGGAGGGATGGAGAAAGAAGGGAGGAAAGAAGTCGGGATGGAGGGACAGGCCCAGATCCTACACCACAATAGCAATATGTGTATTCCAGAAAGTTTAACAATCAGCAGATAAAGATTTTCCAAACACCTGGTGTTAGCTCTTCAATCATCCCGGCACCATGGTTGGTATGGAGTCAGGATGATTGAAGCGCATTATTTCTATTATTACATTGTAATATCAAATGAAATCATTCAACTCACCATAATGCAGAATCAGTGGGAGCCCTGAGCGTGTCACTTTCCACTTCGCCTGCCATCAGATGTCCCCAGCAGAGTCCCTCCTTCCATCAGATGCCCCCAGTGGAGTGCCTCCTTACATCAGGCGCCCCCAGTGGAGTCCCTCCTTCCATCAGATGCCCCCAGTGGAGTGCCTCCTTACATCAGACGCCCCCAGTGGAGTCCCTCTTTACATCAGGTGTCCCTAACGCAGTGCCTCCTTACATCAGGCGCCCCCAGTGGAGTCCCTCCTTACATCAAGTGTCCCTAACGGAGTGCCTCCTTACATCAGGCGCCCCCAGTGGAGTCCCTCCTTACATCAAGTGTCCCTAACGGAGTGCCTCCTTACATCAAGCTCCCCCCAGCGGAGTGCCTCCTTACATCAAGCTCCCCCCAGCGGAGTGCCTCCTTACATCAAGCTCCCCCCAGCGGAGTGCCTCCTTACATCAAGCTCCCCCCAGCGGAGTGCCTCCTTACATCAGGCGCCCCCAGTGGAGTCCCTTGGCTCTGCCTCTCCACTCGCACAAAGATTGGTAGCAGGCCACTGGGCGGAGGGTTGGCAGTAGCTCCATTCTGTATGCAGGTCTCTTTCCCCTGTGTTCAGTGGAGAGGGAAGGGGCCTCCGACCCGTGCAGCTAACCAGCTTCAGTGAATTGTCTACTTGCACACTAAAGAGAGAAGCCGATTAGCTGCACGGATCAGAAGCCCCTCCCCTCTCCACTGAAAACACTGTGGAAAGAGACCTGGAGCCAGAAAGAGATCTCACGGCCATATTGCGGCCATGCTTTTGAAGAGAGAAGCTGCAGCCGGTGCTATAAGATGTTCCGATGCCCGGGAAAAGATCAAAATCCCAGGATCTCGGTCGGGACGTACTCAGTGCTGGCCGAGAGTTCAATAATCAGGATTGTCCCGGGAAAATAGGAACTGGCAAATATGGGAGGGGAGGGAGGAGAGCAGACACACATCACCATCTTGTTTCAGACACGGAAGCGACATGCTTGACGTCACTTCCAGGTCCCCGTTGCAGCATAGGGCAGGCATGCAGGATCTTTTAGACCGTGCATGTCTCATTAAATAGAACCTCTCACCAAAAAATCATCACATAAGGTACCCTTTCTCCCCTATGTGATGAAAAAAAATGGTTAAGTAAAAAATATATTTTTTTTAATTTTAAAAAATTAAAGTTACACCAAAGCACATAAAATCCCCCCTTCCACCCCAAAAAAAAGGTTGAGGCCCTCCCACCCCTACATATATGCAGGTCCAAAGTAAATGCACGCATTGAGGCGCCTACGCATGAAAACATTGGTTGCGATACACATGTTACATATCGCCATGCATGAGCACAAACTGGCTCCTAACATTTTTAGCTGGCTCCTAGATTCAAAGCAAAATTATCAAGCCTTGATTTATATTATTATTTTTATTTATGCCCTCTAGCTCTAGCTATACTTTTGGGCCACTGGGTTATGACAGGCGTGGCTCTCATACATGGAAGGGATAATATATTTTGTGTGCCCCCCTTAGCCATTCACAGAATGCTGTGTAATTGTTTTTATTTTTCGTTTTCTACATAAAGTTTTAGTAACGAGTGTTTACTTGGGCCAGGCAAGAAAATGGCAGGGCACACCTAGACCTGTTGGGTGGCAGCAGGGTGGGAATTATATCACTAAATCCAGATACAGGTTAGCCTGGTTCTATCATAGATTGGAGGAGACAACGAGCAGGTGGAAGTCTCATCAGTAGCTGGATGATGGAGGGATATCTATTGCATATGTTACCTTTGCTGATACTTTTCTCATCTCTTCCTCTTGTTTTTGCAGGTAGGATGTTTACATTACAATTTCATGTATTTTCTTTTTTTCCTTTTGCTATAGCTGATCCATATATAACTAAATAGAGAAATGGAGTGTAGCTTCTAATCATGGGGCCCCATAGCAAAATTTTGATGCCCCAGATAACTATCTCTGTAGTATATGGCATGGTACATGTCATTGATCTTAACCACTTGGCCTACGGAAAGTTTTACCCCCTTCATGACCAGGCCATTTTTTGCTATTTGGCACTGTGCTACGTTAACTGGCAATTGCAACACCGGTCATGCAACACTGTACACAACTTTTTTTAAAGTTCATGTGTGTGCAAAGGCAGATGTCCCAATACTTTTGGCAATATAGTGTATTTGCATAAATTCCAGTGTATATACCATAGTTTGTAGGCACTATAACTTTCACACCAACCAATTAATATGCACTTATTGCGATTTTTTGTTACAAAGATATGTAGCAGAATACATGTTAGCCTAAATGAATGAATAAATTACATTTTTGGAATGGATATTTTTTATAACAGAAAGTAGAAAATATTGTTTTTTTTTGCACAATTTTTGGTCTTTTTTTGTGTACATAATAAAACAATAAAAAAAAAAACCCAATGGTGATCAAATACCACCAGAAGAAAGTTCTATTTGTAAAAAAAATTATATAAATTTCATATATTACCATACCCTTAACCCTTTCACTGCCAGATCTGTACCTCCTACGGACCTGACAGCGGGGGGTATCACACACAATTTGGGGACTGCAGCCACTGGGATTGTGCATGGAACTGACAGGCAGGTGCATCTGCGTGTGGCACCGCCATGCTTTCCAGGCTCCGCTTAACCATCTGCAGGCCTGGGAGAGAGATGGCAAGTGCAGGTGGCTGGAGGGGAAGGAGAAGTACGGACACGGGGCCACTCTCCTCCCCTTCTTGTTGAGCCTGGGAAAGTGACATCTATGATGTCACTTTTGGGTCAGCCTCTCTGAGTCCCCAGCTAGCTTAGCCAGGAGAAGATGTTTTGCAATGTGATCTGCATTGCAAAACATTCAGTTGAGCACAGGAGAGACATGCAGGGTCTTTTAGACTCTGCATGTTTCAATAAAGAGAACCTGTCACTTAAAAAAAATCACATAGGGAACCTTTTGTCCCCTATGTGATGAAAAAAAAAAAGCTAAAGTAGATGTAAACCCCATTCATTAACTCTGACCTGGGCACATATATCTGCAGTGTTTACTTATCTCTCTTCAAAGCACTAAGTCCCGTGTCTTTTTGCTGCTTTGTTCTTCTGTTATCATTATGATAGCTTCTGGCAAGTTCTATGACACAGGAGATAAAAGCAGCTGGAAATTTGTGTCGGGGAGGGGACTTAGACCCAATACACACTTTTAGATTTTCTGCAGATTTTTGTCTTCAGATTTACCAAAGCAATGTAGTTCAAGGGTCCAAATTAAAACTCTTAACCACTTCAGCCCCGGAAGGATTTGCCCCCTTCCTGACCAGAGCCCTTTTTGCGATTCGGCACTGCGTCGCTTTAACTGACAATTGCGCGGTCGTGCGACGTTGTACCCAAACAAAATTTGCGTCCTTTTTTTCCCACAAATAGAGCTTTCTTTTGGTGGTATTTGATCCCCTCTGCGTCATTTCTGATCTCCGCTATAAACAAAAGAAGAGCGACAATTTTGCAAAAAAGAACAATATTTTTTACTTTTTGCTAAAGTACAAATCCATTAAAAAAAAAATCATTTATCAGTTTTGGCCGATATATATTCTTCTACATATTTTTGGTAAAAAAAAAAGTTAATTCGTCTACAAACTGGGAATTGATTTATGGCGTTTTTATTATTTTTTTTTTTACTAGTAATGGCGGCGATCTGCGATTTTTATCGGGACTGCGATATTGCCGCAGAAATGACGGACATTTTTTACACATTTTTGGGACCAATGACATTTATACAGCGATCAGAAATTTAAATAACCACTGATTACTGTATAAATGTCATTGGCAGTGAAGGGGTTAACCAGCAGGGGCCAGTGAAGGGGTTAAATATGTTCCCTGGGTGTGTTCTAACTGTGGGGGGGCAGGGCTGGCCGGGACATGACAGATCTAACTGATCCCAGTGACAGGGATCAGTAGATCTGGTATGCCCCCTGAACTGTTTACATCGGCGGTTCCCCGTTCTGAGGCTGCTAAAAGAGATCGGCGGGTCTCGGGCGGACATCGAGTCCACGGGCACGCACACAAGGAGCGTGCACAGGGGACAACGTCCATGGACGTCGTCCCGGCTTTTCAGATCCGCGCTGGAGCCGTACTTCGGCAATAGCGCGGATCTGAAGTGGTTATTAGCTTGTTTTTCCTTCCGGTTCCTTTATAAACAGTGTTTATTTTCTGCAATTTTCTCTCTCTTGCACAGAAACCCAATCACATTTTTTCTTCACAACGGTCACAAATGACTCTACAAATAACTACCCATCCTACTGCACGACCAGATCCCTGAATGACATCACGCTGTACTGGTATGACAGTGACAATGGAGTTATAGAGCGCAGGGTACCCTGGTTTAGGAGTTCCTCAGGCAACTTATTGGCTGCCACTATCGATGAATATAAATACCAGCTATTGCTGCAAAATCAGTTTGAGCAATATAGGAATTATATGAATGATACTGAAGGTAAGTGAACATTTCATCATTTATAGTCTCATTTAATGTGTCTCTATAGGGCCTACTATACCCATCAGAAACCATTTCAGTTTGAGACAAGATGATAAGTGCCCTAAATGCCATGGGAGGGGAGATCTGGTGCATATGGTATGGAGGTGCCCCAAGCTCTTCAGATATTGGGAGGAAGTCATAGGCATTGTCAATGGGGTTCACGGGGTTATGTTGGAAATGGAAGTCAGATTGTGTATTTTGGGTAGTATTGAGCGAAGGGGAGATAAGAATAGGCTCCCAAAAGCCATAGAGGGATGTTTGTTCCAAGCTAGGAAATTGATTGCCCAAAAATGGCAATCTATTTGTCCCCGAACCGTGGAAGAATGGGTTAACACGGTCAATGAAACAATATGGAAGGAGAGAGGGACTTATGTGAAGAGAGGTAAGCTTGATAAATTCGAGAAGAAATGGTAATCCTGGCTGAAAGAAATGGATAAGTGGGACATATGAATTGGTTCAAATGAGTTGAGTATAAGGCAGATACATAGGATGAATGGAGATGAGTGAAAGGGTCAAAATGAAAAGAGTATTAAGCCTCGAACACACGGGACAACGATCGTACGTACGATCGTCGCAAATCGTATGTTGCATAATGTAACTAGCATACTGACGTGCACCCGACGGTCGTACATACAACTTGCGGCCGGCCGAACGCGATGACGCGAACGAGCGTATAAAGAGGACGTGCTGGTATCGTAGCGTCACCCTTTGGGCTCCTTCTTCTAATTTCGTGTTAGTTGAAGTGAACTTGGCGCATCCGTGTTTAGCACAATACAACTTGTTGTACCCAACTGCTCTACACACGATACAACAGTCGTATGCGAGCTTGTTGGTACGACCAAGTTTTGTAGTCTGCTCATACAACTCCCATGTATGACCGTCGTATGTTCGACTGTTGAAATCGCGCATACGAACGATCGATTTTGCATACAACGGTCGTGAGTACGACGTGTTGAATGCGATCGTCGTCCCGTGTGTACGAGGCTTTAGAGAATAAGATTTCGATATACAAGCAGGTCTCTCCTTTTTTGTATTTGTTGGGGGTGGTAAGGGTGGGGGGAGGGGGAGGGATTGGGAAGTAATGCTAATAATAAAGATTGAATATACAAAAAGAAGCATGGATAAAGAGAAAATAAAATACCACAATGATGAGACTAGGCAAGAGAGTTATATGAATATTAAACTGAAATAGATCTCTTGAGGAGGTCTACTGAAGTGGTAAAAAAATGTGTCTCTTTAAATTCAAACTAAACTGTATCTGAGCAACACAAACTGAAAATGCTATTTACTTCATTTTGAATTTTCAAAGCAAGCACACCCATCCTCCCATGTCTCCATGCTTTATTTTGCCGACAATTCACTTCCTAACACAGTTCCCAAGCACCTCCGGCATTGAATGTATGTAATGGGAAGCAGGGTTGCCAACCTCCCACAGCATTTTTTACTGGCAAAACATGGGAAATTTACTGGCAGAGCACATTTTTTACTGACAACCAGAAAAATAACAGAATTCCTATTAAAAAAGAAGACAATTGATATTTAAACACAACATGGAAACACTGACAATACCCATATCAAGTAATTTCCCTAGTTTACACTTAAAAAGTCAGCACAGCATGACAAATTACCAGACCCTGATATTTATAGACAGTTGTAATAATCACAGATTTTTACAAACTGTCAGTAAATTTACTGGCAGTTGGCAACCCTGACGGGAAGGGGTGCTGGGCTGCACTACAGTGTCTATTGATGCTGGCTGCTGGGGGATCTATTGTTGCTGAAAGGGATATTTTTTTTTGGGGGGGGGGGGTGAACAGGTCTGTTACAATCCTATAGTGTATACTAAAAAAACTGCTGAAAGAGCAGTCTATTGATGCTGTCTGTGGGGAGATCTACTGCTGCTGCTTGGGGTATTTTGCTGTGGGTCATCCAGTGTTGCTGGGGGATCTATTGTTGTTGGGGGGGGTCCATTGTTGGTGGCTGCAGGAGATCTCTTTTACTGTTCTTCTTGTTATCATTAACATGTCTTCAGATTTACCAAAGCAATGTAGTTCAAGGGTCCAAATTAAAACTCTTAACCACTTCAGCCGCGGAAGGATTTGCCCCCTTCCTGACCAGAGCCCTTTTTGCGATTCGGCACTGCGTCGCTTTAACTGACAATTGCGCGGTCGTGCGACGTTGTACCCAAACAAAATTTGTGTCCTTTTTTTCCCACAAATAGAGCTTTCTTTTGGGGATATTTGATCTCCTCTGCGTCATTTCTGATAACCGCTATAAACATAAAAGTGTGACAATTTTTTAAAAAAAACAATATTTCTTACTTTTTGCTAAAATACAATTCCAAAAAAAAATATAAAAAAAAAATGTATTCATCAGTTTTGGCCAATTTACGGTATATTCTTCCTCATATTTTCGGTAACAAAAAAAATTACAATCGGTGTATATTGACTGGTTTGCGCAAAAGTTGCCGCATTTATGAATGATGATACATCGGTCAGTGCTATGAAAATGCACTGATTACTGCATAAATGTCACTAGTAGGGAAGGGGTTAACCTGCAGGGGGCGCTCTAAGGGTTAACTGTGTTCCCTGCGTGTGTTACTAACTATGTGGGGGTGGGCTGAGTGGGGGAGGAGAGTGATCGCTGCTCCCATACACAAGAAGGCTACGATCACTCCTTCTCCTCTGTCAGAACGGAGATACACGGACCTCCGTTCTATCACTGCGGGGGAGCGATTGCGGGTAGGCGGTGGACATCGAGTCCGCCCTACCCACTCCCTGGCTCCCCCGGAACCAGGGGCGTTGCTAGGTCTACAAAAGATCTGGGGCTAGAGCCCATAGCAGCAAAGTAGAGTCATACGTTTGAGCGGGCATACACATGTATATAATATACATGTGTGTGTGTGTATATATATATATATATATATATATATATATATATTGTTTATCCCCCTTACATCAGGGTCCCCAGAAAGCCCTCCATTTACATCAGTGTCCCCAGAGAGCCCCTTCCTTACAACAGGATCCCCAGAGAGCTCTTTCTTTACATCATAGTCCCCAGAGAGCCCCTTCCTTACATCAGGGTCCACTGAGAGTCTTTTCCTTACATCAGGGTCCACAGAGAGCTCCACCTTACATCAGGGTCCACAGAGAGCCCCACCTTACATCAGGGTCCCCAGAGAACCCCCCTATACATCAGGGTCCCCAGAGAACCTCCCAATATATCAGGGTCACCAGAGTTCCTCCCCATACATCAGGGTACCCAGAGAGCATCCCCATACATCAGGTGGAGGCGAGGGCCGAGCTGGAGCCCGCGCTACCATGGCTCAGTCTACCCCTGCCTCCTGCATTCTGGACCGAGACATACCTGCAAACTTCAGAACTGCACCCACCCAGTAAGAGACTCTGGGCTATAGGCCCCAGACTCGGGGCTGTTGCCCCAATAGCCACCCCCTAGCAACGCCCCTGCCCGGAACACAGTGTGCGCGCCTCCGGCTCACCATCCGCGATCTCGCAGCAGCTGCCATGAGGTGACGGCGGTTTGCGTTATTGAGCCAAGTTGTCAATCCACAGCAGACGGTCAGCAACTGGTTAAGATCGTAAGGAGAGTTGAATCCCGATGTCAATTCTTTAACAATTAATTGCGCAGCTCTAAGAGGCAGGTACGATTTGCAGCACGATCTACAGTACATTATAGTCTATGGTAGCAGGGGCGTAACTAGAACCTTCAGGGCCCCGGTGCAAAAAATTATGACGGGCCCCCTGACCCCTGGCCAGGGCCCTTCCCTCTTCCCACTGATCCTGGGTCCCTTTACTCCTATCGCGGGCTTCTTTATTACGGTACCGCAGCGGGACCCTTTCACAAGTTCTGCAGCGGGGCCCCTTACTGCCCTCTTTGGGCCTCCCCACGGTGGTGAAATGCCAGGGCACGGTCACAGTTGTAACCTTTGCAATCTTCATAGTTCCCCCACTGGTGTCAGTAGTTTTTCATTTTTATTTTATCATTTTTTTACCATTTCATTTTATTTCTTTTACAGTTTTGTTTTTACAATTTTTTTAGGTGCTCTGTTGGGGGGCTTTGATGAGATATCAGGGGTCTAAACAAACCTCAGCTCTCAATCTCCATCTGTGTAGCCTCAGCTGCACAGAATGAATGGACAGGAATAGTTGTGCACCGAGCCTCCCATTCATTCAGAAATGGAAGTATAGTAAAAACAGTTTACTATGCTTCAGTTATGAATGACCCAATTGGTACCAATCACTAACTCTGTCCATTCAGAAAAGGAAGGAGCTGGTAAATGACACATTTACCGACCCGTTCCCATCTCTCCATCATGACTCATCTTCTACAGCAGCTCTGTGGGGGGACCAGGGAAGCACACAGGGACCCTGGGAACAGCAGAAGACAAGTAAACTGGACAGAGGAGATTGGGTCCTCTAAATGCCACCCCCACCATCCCTCCTATTCATGAGTACAAGGGATGCACAAGGGCCCCCTGGACCATGGGGCCAGGTTGCAATAGCACCCCCTATCGTTACACCCCTGTATGGCAGTGAAATCGTGCTGAAGTCCTGAAAAAGTAATACATTAACTACTTCTCAAATCATACTACAGTACTTGAAATCGTGTTTATTAAGACACTGTCATAGAAACACAGTAGATGCTTTACAATTTGTACATCGCATGTCATACCTGAAGTCATACCGGTGTGACTGGGGGCTAAGGAGTGCTTGCAATTTCTTTAGTATAGAACAAAAAAAAATTGGAATCCACCAGCCAGATGGAATAAATCCCAGGGTAAAGGGTGTTTGGATATGGCTGATGGTGTAGTCGGATGTAGACTACTTTACCCTGGGGTTTATTCCATGGGCTTGGTGGATTCCAGTTTTTTTTTTTATGTTCCATAGTAATTTGATGGGGATGGTAGACAAACAAGACATAGCCAAGGTGAATGCCACAGACTGGAATAAAAGCAAAAACAAAATAACCATTTTGATTCAAATTTTTGTGATTTCAGAATTCCAAGTTTTGCAGTTGTTGGATGGCTGTGTGCTCTATGATGATGGAACATTTAACACAACATTCAGTTTTCGCTACAATGGGGAACCATTCATGAGTTTCAGCATGGAGAACGAGAGCTGGATTGCAGATGACCCAAGAGCCCAGGTCTTCGCTGACAAAAATAATAGGAACAAGACTGTGTTAGAGCAGATCAAGAACAGTATGGAGAGTAAATGTGCTCCACATATATATGAGCTGCGCTCACTAGGAGGCTGTACATTTAACAGGAGAGGTACTGTCTATTACTTTGTATGGATGGATCAGTGGATGTAAATCTTTTTAAAGTGTATGAGAAAGCATTTTTTTTACATTTCTGAAAGTGTAGGGATGGGTTAGAACCTCTGTCTATAGTTACTGCTCTCCAGGGCTTTGCTAGTGAGTTTTCTCCTCCATTCCTGTCCCGATGACAACGGTTTTACCATACAGGAAAAGGAAGAAAATCTGCAACATGGATACATACAGCATTACAAATCCAACAGGGATTCTAGATTTCCCACATTCCACTTTAAAAATACATTTTTTTTCTGTCTGTGCTGCTTTTAGAGATTTTTCTTCATTTCCTGTCTGATAAAACAGCAGAAGTAAAGGGAAATGGAGCCTTGGATAGTAGTAAAACCCAATGGGGGTTCTGATCTTTCCCACCTCCAATGAAAACCATGTAAACATTTTGGGTTGACATGGAATTTAACCATATGAAGCTGCCCTAAGCCCAATGATACAGAGGACCTATCAGACCAAAGCCAAATTCTTTTTTTAGGTCAGCCTCCAATGATCAGAGGACGCAATGTCTGTAAGGCCAGGAAACCCATTTGTTGGATACAGTATATTGGTGGTCCAGTGTTCTCATTCTTAGACCTCAAGCATGTGCAAGCATTTTGGTACCTCGTTTCCGAGTGAAAAATGATATTACTTCAACAGATCCTAAAGGCTTTCTTTAAATAAATGAATAAATAACATGTCATACTCACCTACCTTTTGCACAGAGCAGTCCCGATTCTCCTCTTCTTGGGTTCCTTGCTGACACTCTTGGCCCCTCCCTCATGCTCCCAGAGCAGGCAGCTGGCAAAAGGGGCACCCAAGCAAGCTCGCTCCCAAGCCACAGCTCTGCGTGTCCATTCACACACAGAGCCTCTCTCTCTCCTTATTGGCTCACTGACTGTGATTGACATCAGCAGGAGCCATTGTCTTAGCCAATGTGGAGGAAGAGTTTTCTCATGCACATCGCTGGATCAAGATGTGGCTCAGGTGAGAATTGGGGGGGCTCCTGCACAGAGGAAGTTGTTCCCAAAACACAGCAGACAAAGAGCAAATATCTAGTCCAAACTATTGTTTGAGGTTCACCGTTACTGATTTACTATAGTGTGTCCTACACTATGTCTATAAGTGGAGGTGGCCATCTTGGTAGATGTAGGGCTTTGCTTCCTCATGTCAGAGCCTTCATCAATGAGATCAGTGAGCAATTCATTTCTGATATCACCAAGTTTCACTCCAAACGTCCTATGGCTAGCAGTCAGAGGCAGCAATGCCTTAGATCTCACACTGCAGATCTACAGCTATGAGGCTGTAGACACAGAAGAGCCTAGGCACACTCACACCAGGAAGTGCACTGCTATTTTTAAGGATGAATTCAAGACCAAGGGGGCATATGTCAGAGTAATGCCTGTGAAGCTAAGCTGTTGGATTTGATTATTCAGCTGCTGGGCTTCACACTTCCTGTGGTGCACACACAGGAGGAGAGGGGTAGGGGGGGGAGAAGGAGCAGA
This sequence comes from Glandirana rugosa, assembly GCA_018402905.1. NCBI lineage: Eukaryota > Metazoa > Chordata > Amphibia > Anura > Ranidae > Glandirana > Glandirana rugosa. The sequence goes on from BLSH010000142.1 coordinate 331,633, forward strand.
ATGGATCTCTCCTTTCCCATTCGTGAGAGGGAGGAGGGAGGGGAACTGTCAGTGCAGGCTCTGGGCTGTATGAGATAGGCAGCACTGATAAGTGGCACTGATAGGTGGCATTGATGAGTATTGATAGGTGACACTGATAGGCAGCACTGATGGGCAATGATAGGTGGCAGTGATGGATACTGATAGGCAGCACTGATAAGCTCTGATAGATGGCAATAATGGGCACTCATAAGCAGCACTGATAGGCAGCACTGATGGGCACTGATAGGTGGCATTGATGAGCACTGATAGGCAGCACTAATAGGCGGCGCTGATGGGCACTGTTAGGCAGCACAGATGAACACTGATAGGCAGCACTGATAGGCGGCACTGTTGAGCAATGATAGGCGGCAGTGATGGATACTGATAGGCGGCACTGATAAGCGCTGATAGATGGCAATAATGGGCACTCATAGGTGGCACTTATAGGCAGTACTGATGGCCATTGATAGGCAGCACTGATAGGCAGCCCTGATGGGGCTGCACTGATAGGCGGCACTAATAAGCAGCACTGATGAGCACTGATAGGCGGCACTTATATGCAGCACTGATAGGTGACATTTATGGCCACTGATAGGTGACACTGATAGGCTACCCTGATAATCAGAGCCCTGATTACCAGTGTAAACAATATACTGGCAGTCTTGCTCTCCTTTCTTCACACAGACACAGCATGGGAAGAAAGGACTGCCAATAACTGGCAAGTTTGTTTACAGGTGATCAGCTGATCGCATGGTAAAGGGCCGCTGTGATTTTCCAAAGAACACAGCAGTTACAGAGAATGCTGGATGTGCACCCAGGGGCACGTGGGAGGCAGGGTTCTGGGAGGATGTCCACGGATGCCCTACCAGAACTGGAAGCCCGGGGGGAGGATGGAAGAGGGGGTCAGAAGGGCCCTTCGTGGTTTTTTGCACCAGGGCCCTAAAGGTTCTAGTTATGCCTCTGGTAAGGAGCATTCCTCCAAATGACCATCACACAAATGTATCATGAGTTGTAGATATAGTAATTTTTAGCAGGGGTTCGCTGAGACCGGAAAGTTATTTCAAGGGCTCCTCTGTGTTAAAAAGGTAGAGAAAGGCTGGTTTAGCAAGTTGTATAAAAAAAAGTCAATGAGTACAAGAACATCACCATACGTATTTGAACATTGCTGCCTAGTGGAAACACTGGCAACAATGTTTGAAACCTAAGCTTAATTTCGGATATCCAACTACATTTTTCAGACCGGGGGTCTTCTTGGTTAGCCAAGTGTATAGTGTAGAGTTCTCATGTAGATTGTATTTTATTGTCATTGCTTGGATTGCTGCAATGTGGCCTGATACAAAGCCTGTCTGATAACTCTGGAATGTGTTGTCCTTCTTCTCTGGCAGAACAACCAGTTGTGGTGCTGACACCAATATTTATCGCAAATTCCACTTACAAACTGAGCTGTCAGGCATATGGACACTACCCCAAATACATCTTTATGACGTTGTACAAGAATGGAGAGCCGGTGTCAGAGAGTCTGATGGAGAAAGTGACCTTACCTTTCCCTGACATCACCTACCTCACCCAACTGTCAATGTATATCACCCTAAACGATGATGACATCTATATCTGTTCTGTCAATCACAGCAGCGTGACGTTTCCACTCATGGCGAGTAAGTTGGGGGCTCCTAAATAACACAAAGTACAAATTGTTACATCATTTTTACAATGTTACCTGGTTGTGGCATATTTGTAGTAATTCTTTACCGATCTCTCTCCTTTTTTATGTTGCTTCACTTTGCTGTGTCTTTCTGGCTTCATCAACATTTTCACTTTCAATACCCTTAATTTAAATTTTGTAGGATACTTAAGCCCCTTTCACACTTGTGCGACTTTTCCTGAGAGTCGCATGATAACTCGTACCCCATGATTCCCAATGATAACCATTCATATCTGTCAAGTCGCACTGGAGTAGTAGTACAGACTTGCACCATGTGAAGCAGCTGATTGCGCCCGGCATTCTGCATCTGTTCAACCCTGTAAATTACAAGGCAGAAAATGAGAAATTGCCACGCACAGGAGCAAAAATGTAAAAAGTCACATTTCTCCAAACCGTTGAAGATAAGGGAACATTTTCTACAGAAAGGAAAAGGATCGTTATGCATGTACCCACCGCTTCGAGTACGAGCCCCCTTGCTCTGTGATTGGGATTCCCATGCTTCTGAAGGAGGTGGAGTGTCTTTCACAGCGGGAGTGCGGTGGACCATTTATCCTTTCCACACATGCGGTTTTGACCCTTTATAATTTAAGGGTCAACGCATTCTGGTAAGCAGGATTGCCCCTCTTTGCACCGTGGTGTCGAGTGCGTTTAACATCTTTTCCACTTCTACTGGTGTTGGGATCATACCATCTTTACCATCTTTACTATCCAGTGTTGGTGGACTTTTATGAATTGTTTATTTTAAGGACATTTGACTGGCGCTGCACCCCTTGTATTTTATTTTAGTGTCTGGGGGTATGATTAAATCTATTGGTGCTGGCTGCCAGTGCTACGGGCATTTAGCTAATTTTAACCAAGTGCAGATATTATTTGTTTTAGAAAGTGTATAAAAGTAACCAACATGTAGAAGAATTCCAGCAAGCATCCTTAGGCTCCATTTACACGGGACGCTATTTCAACCTCCTTTGAAAATTTTTGCCGGTGTCTAACACTACCGTTTTCCTGTGTTTTGCATGCCACGTTTAGCGGCGTTTTGCCACGTTCGCGTCTAGGAGCATTTTAAAATATATATATATATATATTTTTTTTTTTTTTAAATGGAAATGGCTGTAAACAAAACAGTCCTAGACATGAGTCACAGCGTTTAGTTGCGTTTAGGCGCATTTAGCGGCGTTTACAAGCTGTTTGGCTTTTCAAATGCCTCTGAACTGGCGTCTGAACCCATTTTTTTGCGTTCCAAAAAAAGCCTTTAAACTCAACTGCCTGGAAACGACCTTAAACAACCTTGTGTAAATGTACTGATGAGATAACATAGAGGAAAGTTCAGAGACAGCTGAAAAAAATGCCAAAATGCCGCTAAACGTCCGTTTACCAGAAGCAGTGTAAATGAGGCCTTAAGTAATTAGAGACAACAAAAGTTGTTAACCACTTGTCACCCAAGCCAATTCTGACACTTCTCTCCTACATGTAAAAATCATCAATTTTGCTAGAAAATTACTCAGAACTCCCAAACATTATATATATATACACACACACACACACACACACATATATATATATATATTTTTTTTTTTCTAGCAGAGACCCTAGGGAATAAAATGGCGGCTGTTGCAATTTTTTGTCACACAGTATTTTCGTAGCAATTTTTCAAATGCATTTTTTTGGGAAAAAATACACTTTAATAATTTTTTATGCAAAAAAAAATAGATAACCAAATTTTTTTGGTAAAGTATAAAAGATGATGTTGTACAGAGTTAAGAAATACCAAACTTTTGCATTAAGTTTAGTCACACTTTAAAATTGCACACACTTGTGGAATAGCGCCAAACTACAGTACTTAAAAATAGGTGAAGCTTTACAAATGTTTACAGGTTACCATTTTAGAGTTACAGAGGAGGTCTAGTGCTAGAATTATTGCTCTCACTCTAATAAATGCAGGGATACCTCACATGTGTGGTTTGAATGCTGTTTACATATTCGGGCGCGATCTACGCATGCTTTTGCTTCTGTGTGCGAGCACAAGGGGCGGAAGCACTTTAAAAAATATTTATTATTGTATAGTTTATTTTTTTATTTTTACACTTTCCCTTTAATTTTTTTCTTTTTATCACTTTTATTTCTATTACAAGGGATGTAAGCATCCCTTGTAATAGGAATAGGGCAAGATAGGTACTCTTTACAGGGAGATCTGGGGTCTATTAGTACCGACATATCTCCTCTATGCTGGAAAGCCTGAGATCACAAAAAAATCGATCTCAGGCTTTCAAGCAAAAAAAAAAAAAAAATAGCAGTGTTCACATTTGCCGGCGCTGGAAGTGACGTCATGACGTCACTTCCATCCTCCGAGGGTCATAGAGATGGCCGGAGACCAAACTATGGTAAACTATGGTAAACCACCACCAGATTCATTCTCCGGCTCCCCGATCGCATGGGTTAGACCGGAGAAGCTCCTCCTGCCTGCTGTAAAAGCAATCAAGCGGGTAAACAGCCGCTATGATGGCTTTTACATTGCAGGGAATCGCCTACTGAAAAAAAGATATCTGGATGATGCCTGTAGCTGCACCCATCATCCAGATATCCCGACATCATATGACGTCAACCCCGGGGAAGTGGTTTATATAATTGTCAATGAGTATTACAAATTGCAAATAAACTGCATACCAGCTTTACAGTAACAATTCACCTTGTATAAACAAAAAAATAAAAAAAAGAGGGGGAGCAAGGTGAATCGTGCGTAAACCGTTCGCCGGGAGGCATACGTAGATTAAATGTGAGCATGGGGTCTGCTGTACAGAAAAAAGCCAAGAAAAACATATTTACAGAGGCTCCCCAAGCCAGGATTTCAAAGGAAAAGGGAGGATGTTGGGGACACCCTGATCAGAAGATGTGGCAATGCACGTCTGGGAAGGAAACAAATGTCTGCTTCCAAGCTTTTGCAATAGTCTGTTTCACCGCGAGTAAAACATGTGTTGCCAATTTAAATTGGGATTTCGTGGACCCGGAGGCTTCAAATGTAATAGGACATGCCAAGGGTCTCTAGGGAAGGGGCAGGTTAGTATTGTTTGCAGGGCTTTTTTTCTCAGAGAATAGCTGCAGGAACCCACCTTCCCCAGTCAACTCCCCATCCTCAACCCCACCCCACCCCCAATCCCACCATTCCTCAGGAATGAGAATTAAAGTGTTGCCAAATAATGGGTGTAGTCAAGGCTCACCTACCTCCTCCCCTTCCACACAGCTCACCTCCCCTCATGCACAGCCCACCCCCTCCCCATCCACAGCTCACCTCCCCATCCACAGCCCACGCCTCCCCATCCACAGCCCACCCCCTCCCCATCCACAGCTCACCTCCCCATCCACAGCCCACCCCCTCCCCATCCACAGCCTACCCCT
>BLSH010000142.1:338801-351368 GCA_018402905.1 Glandirana rugosa
GGGAGCTACAGTTCATTCATGGATCCCTCAATGAACTGTAGCTCCCCAGTGCCGGCAGCACTCATGCAGCCCCAGACCATGACACTCCCACCAACATGCTTGACTGTAGGCAAGACACACTTGTCTTTGTATTTCTCACCTGGTTGCTGCCACACACGCTTGACACCATCTGAACCAAATAAGTTTATCTTTGTCTCAGACCACAGGACATGGTTCCAGTAATCCATGTCCTTAGTCTGCTTGTCTTCAGCAAACTGTTTGCAGGCTTTCTTGTGCATCATCTTTAGAAGAGGCTTCCTTCTGGGACGACAGCCATGCAGACCAATTTGATGCAGTGTGCGGTGTATGGTCTGAGCACTGACAGGCTGACCCCTCACCCCTTCAACCTCTGCAGCAATGCTGGCAGCACTCATACGTCTATTTCCCAAAGACAACCTCTGGATATGACGCTGAGCACGTGCACTCTTAGGTCGACCATGGTGAGGCCTGTTCTGAGTGAAACCTGTCCTATTAAACCGCTGTATGGTCTTGGCCACTGTGCTGCAGCTTAGTTTCAGGGTCTTGGCAATCTTCTTATAGCCTAGGCCATCTTTATGTAGAGCAACAATTCATTTTTCAGATCCTCAGAGAGTTATTTGCCATAAGGTGCCATGTTGAACTTCCAGTTACCAGTATGAGAGAGTGAGAGTGATAACACCAAATTTAACACACCTCCCCATTCACACCTGAGACCTTGTAACACGAACGAGTCACATGACACCGGGGAGAGGAAAATGGCTAATTGAGCAAACTTTGGACATTTTCACTTAGGGGTGTACTCACTTTTGTTGCCAGTGGTTTAGACATTAATGGCTGTGTGTTGAGTTATTTTGAGGGGACAGCAAATGTACACTGTTATACAAGCTGTACACTCACTGTTGAGTGACAAGAGTCATTTCTTCAGTGTTGTCACATGAAAAGATAGAATAAAATATTTACAAAAATATGAGTGTGTACTCACTTTTGTGAGATACTGTACATAAATATAGTATGTTCACATATGTGATGGTTATTTGATGTTAAATTTTGAAAGCCTAAAGGTTTAGCAATGAGCAGTGTGGAGTGTACCAACATGGCCTCCGCCACCTTCCTACTGCTTGCATCCAGCTTCTTTCAAAATTTAACATAAAATAACCATCACAGATGTCAATATATTATATTTATTTATATACGCTCATATTATTGCTAAAATTACTCGCATGCACAGGTGAGGAAATGTCACTTTTTTACCTAATCTGAGGGGTCCACAAAAGTGATGGAACACCGAAGTGCTGCCCTCTGACTGCAGGCTACTGCGGACAAGTGCAGGGTGTAGCAAGATGGCCGCCACGGTGTAGTCACGGAACATCACTTCCGTTACCTATTCTGATGGGTCACCAATTCTGATGTAACTCTGGTGCTAGCATACAGAAGCTGTTGGAGGAAGTGAATTGTATAGAAAACTTCCTCTACCCGCTTCTGTGTTATGTGACAGGCTGCAGAAGAGAGGGCTGCCTGAAGTGGGGGAACGGCACATTCTGGCAGAAAAAAAGCCCTGATTGTAATAATGGCTTCATCAACTATTAAAGGTTTTGATCTGTACATACATCTAGAACCTTTGTGTTCAAAACTAAATTGCCCTTTGAAGCTGACTTATTACATGTTGAAGGTCCATCAAAACCTGAGTAAATTACTCAACAGCTTCTAAAATTTGGTAGTGAGAGACTTTGGTAGTGAGAGAGCTTCTCATTGATGTATTAAACAAAAAATGCAGCTGAGAAATCATGGCTACATTGATTACTTATATATGTCTATTTTATAATTTTTCGAATCTGGTTCTTATGAAACAATAATAATACTGCAAGTATTTTCTTTATGCAGGATTTGCCCAGGACGTAACTTTTCTTGGCAGTAGCAGCAGCAGCGAGAACAGTGACCACAATTTCAGTGGAGGTAGAGTCTTCACTGGAGGAATAATCGGCATATGTTTGGCAATCGTCGCGTTGGTGATTCTCTTAGTATTTACCTCTATATGGTGGGCAAAGAAGAGAAAACCCTAATGTGCCGCACTAGCACAAAACCATTGACATCCACTTTTAATTATGAACGGGACATGGCAGAAGAGTCCAAGACTGTTGATTTTTGTGAAAAAACTTTTGTAACCATGTACCACCCTTAAAACCTTGGCCAAGTCTTTGTTCCACTGGTAACCATTCAGTTTCTGATTTGAATTTGCCAGCAACTTATGCCACCTATTTGTGCTATGGCATATGCATGTTCTATATATTCCTGCAAATGCTTCTGCTAGGATTTTGCTATCATCTCTTTTTTCCATGGGCATGGAGCAGATCTTATGTCATGCACACTCCCTTCCCTGAAGTCCAGAATTGTATTATCCAAACTAGCCAGTAGGGCACAAGATGTGTAATAGGGATGGATCAAGGTAGCCTTCATAAGTTAAAACCAATATTTGCATAATATAGCACCCTGGGTTTGGAAGATGAATGTATGTTACTGGTGATATGCATCATCCACATTTATTACTGGAGTTTGTTATGCCAGAATTCAACTGGGATTCATTTAGTTGTAGTTCTGTGTTCCAATATATTGTAAATATGAGGGCTGTACTGAACTTAATGCATAAGTGGGCATAACTTTTTTTATAAACCTACATAGGTTGTTCAAATTTAACATGTTGGTAGAGTCAAGGCCCGTACACATGGTACAATTATCGGCGGAAAAAAGTTGTTCAACAGCCTTTTGTCCAATAATCCGACCATTAGTAAGTACCATTCGACAGCCAATTTTCAACTATATTCCAACAGAAGTTGTATGAGAAGACTAGAAGACTTTTGTCTGCCAATAAGGCATCGTGTGATTTTCGGCTCGTGTGTACAGAAGTAGAAATTACTAATTTGCTGCATTCAAAACCCCAGAATAAAGAGAGGTTTACCCACATCCAAAAAATAAGTCATTCCCGCGCTTGAGGAGAGGGGGCTTCCCACAATGGTGAACAGGGGGTGTCTGCTTGTGATAACACCGGGTAATGTGCCGCTGTGCTGCCCTTTGATGGACTGGGGAAGTCCCGACACACTGAAAAGAACAAAAACACACAAGGGCGCACTGGCCTAGCGCATTATCCTCAGTACAAAGAATTTATTGTAAAATCATAAAAAGATACAAACAAATTCAGATAATAGGCATTTCGAGTACATCATGGCCACGCATCCAATCCACCGTTCACTGATGGTGTCCTATACAGGCTCTACGCGTTTCGAGGTCACAACCTCTTCCTCGGTTCCTCGGTGGATTGGGTGCGTGGCCGTGATGTGCTCGAAATGCCTATTATCTAAATTTGTTTGAGTATGTTTTTATGATTTTACAATAAATTCTTTGTACTGAGGATAATGTGCTAGGCCAGTGCGCCCTTGTGTGTTTTTGTTCTTTTCGGGTTTACCCACATCCCTGAGGCTACATGCTTATAAGAAAAAAACCCCACTGGGACTTTGAACGGGAACCCAACTCAATAAGAATCTGTACAGATGCCTAAAAAAGTATTGATTTTTATTAATTCATTTAAAAAATAAGCACAAACATTGGCTCAAAAAGGGAAGGGCATGGACAACGAATATACATGAACAAGTAATTACAGACGCCTGGAAAGTGATTCATAAAAAACAGGGAAGTACACGTGAACAAGAAAATAACCACTAAACTCTGCCTTGGACCAGCAGAGGATACCCAACGCCTTTCAAATTAATTAATTGCAGATCTTCCTCAGGGGTAAGTAGTTATGGTATTAAGAAGTCTTCATTAGTCTGAGGCACTGGTTAACAGAGCATGAAGTGTCCACAGAGATCGATGCAGGCTACATGAAACCTTCTTCCAGTTGATAGAGGTTGTACAAGAGAAGTGGGTGGTGCAGAGTTCAACATCAAAAAGAGGTGCCCCGACCACATATACAAAATATGGGGGAACAAGATCCAATATAGGGGCTGCGCTCTTGCAATCAAACAGATATGAGAGAGCTGGCTAGATGACTCCAGAAAACGTATTAGGTATTTAACCACTTCAGCCCCGGAAGAATTTCCCACTTTAGGACCAGAGCACTTTTTGCGATTCGGCGCGGTCGTGCGACGTTGCGCGGTCGTGCGACGTTGTACCCAAACAAAATTTGCGTCCTTTTTTTCTCACAAATAGAGCTTTCTTTTGGTGGTATTTGATCACCTCTGCGTCATTTCTGATCGCCGCTATAAACAAAAGAAGAGCGACCATTTTGCAAAAAACCCCAAATTTCTTACTTTTTGCTAAAATTCAAATACAAAAAAAAAATATAAAAAAACATTTTTTTTCACCGTTTTTGGCCGATTTATATAATTCCTCATATTTGCGATTAAAAAAATTGCAATTGGCGTTTATTGATTGGTTTGCGCAAAAGTGGCCGCGTTTACGGATGGTGAGAATTAATTTCTGGGGTTTTTATTTTTTATTTTTTTTTTACTAGTAATGGCGGCGATCTGTGATTTTTAGCGGTACTGCGATATTGGGGGGGACATGTCGGAACATTTTGACACTTTTTTGGGACCAATGACATTTATTCAGCGATCAGAAATTTAAATGTCCACTGATTACTGTATAAATGTCATTGGCAGTGAAGGGGTTAACCTGCAGGGGGAGAGCTAGGGGTTAAGTGTGTTCCCTGGGTGTGTTCTTACTGTGGGGGGGTTGGGCTAACATGGGCATGAGAGATCTAACTGATCCCAGTGACAGGGATCAGTAGATCTCTCATGCCCCACTGACAGGGCGGGGAACCGCCGTGTTTACATCGGCGGTTCCCCGTTCTTTCCCTGTAGCCGCTCATCGCGGCTCGTCGGCGGACATCGGGTCCGCCCGAGCCGCGGGCACACTCCCCGGGAGCGCGCGCCCCCTGGTGGCCAAATGCGAATCGCCGCTTATTTACGGCGATTCGCGCAGGGCTCCCCCACTGCCGCCGTGAAAAGACGGCGCGCGGTGGGGAAGCGGTTAAAATATGTAACACCAAGGTCTATAGATCCACAAATACAGAATGCCTTGAGAATCTCAGGTCAATGAGCACATATAGCAAAATGTCTGGTTCAAAAGTAGCTCAAGGTGATGATAGTCTTACAAAAACTCCTACCAAAGTGGGAAAGTGTCATTATTCTTGGTGTTAACAGCGTCAGTAATCTGGAGTCATCTTGTCTAAATTAGCCTGCCTTCATCAAGAACTCAATGATGACACATTGTTTCTGTTTGGAATCCATTATTTACTTGCAATGAAAAAGAAGGTTACTACAGAAGAAGAGTTACTCTACCAACCACCAAAAAAGTTATGCCAACTTTTGCATTAATTCCGGTACAACCCTCATATTTGATACATTATTTGAATGTAATATGAAGCAGACCACATTGTTTACTACATCTCACCCTCCATGCCTCATAACATTATGTTTGGTCACTGCACATGTAATTTGCCATTATGTGTTGGTATGCGCTCTGACTTCTAGTGGAACTAAACTCTCTCAATCAACATTAACTATTAACTAACTATGCTGCTAGCATTATTAAATACATAGAAAGGTATATTATATTTACAGTGGAATCTTGGATTACGAGCAGAATCTGTTCCAGGAGAATGCTTGTAATCCAAAGCACTCATGTATCAAAGCATGTTTTTCCATAGGAAACAATGGAAACTCAGTTAATTCCTTCCACAGTTACTGCTTGTCAATGCAGTACTGTATGTGATCAGAGGTCCGGGGACGCTGTTGAATGCAATACCGTATGTGGCCAGAGGTGTGGTGGCGCTGGTGAGGCTCGGAGACTGTCAGATACATTAGGAAATGCTTGGGAACTTTCGGTGTTTCCGAGTATTTCCGAATGCTTCTGGCCAGCTCCGAGGCTCACCAGCGCCCCCGCACATCTGGCCACATGCGGCATTGCATGCACAGAGGCTAAATTCTGCTCATTATGTGAGACAGCGCTCACAAACAGAGTCAGAATTTAAAAAAAAAAACTCCTCATACTGGGAAGCGCTCGTAAAGCACATTACTCGCAATCCAAAGTTTTACTGTACTTGTTTTAAATTTTGTTTTACATTTCTTCAGTTGCTTCCTGGTTTCTGGCCTAGGCCCTAATTAGCTCATACATTCCAGCATTCTTCATGGGCTTTTTTTCTTTTTTCCCTTGGAGAAAGGGAGGAGGGTATTTCTCAGCTAAGCATGCATGAGTTCAAATGGTATTAAGGGTTTGGCATTAAAAAAAACTCATACTTTTATTATTATTATTATGATACAGGATTTATATAGTGCCAACAGTTTGCGCAGCTCTTAAAGGTTTACCTGCTCTGTAATGATTTTGCACACAGCAGGCCCGATCCTCTTCTTCTCGGGTCCCCCCCAGTGCTCCTGGTTCCTCCCCCTTGACCAGTGCCCCCAATAGAAAGGTGCTTGTTTTGGGGGCACTGGTGCATGCCTGCTCCAGAACCCTGCTCTATGCTTCCATAAGACACACAGAACCACGGCTCAACCCCAGCCCCCCACTCTCTCCTCATTGACTTACTGGCTGTGATTGACAGCAGTAGGAGCCAATGGCTCCTGTTGCTGTTTCAGCCAATGAGAAGAGGGAGTCCCAGGACAGCCGAGGCTCTCGTGCACATCTCTAGATAGAGGGGGGCTCAGGTGAGTATCGGGGGGGCTGTGGGGAAAGCAGCACACACAAGGTTTTTTTTACCTTCATGCAGGGCAGGATGGATTCCAGGAAGTAACTGATAACTAATCCCGTGCCCTTACTCAAGATGGACACAGCTAGAAATGTTAGTGGGAGTTTTTCAAAGCTCAACAAAATAAAGCATGGAGACATGGATGGATGGGCAAGTGTGCTTTGAATATTAAGGCCTCATGCACACAGGACATTAAAAAAGAGCTGCAAACCCAGTACCTACATAACAAAAATCAGCTGCAAAAATGTGCTTTTAGAATCGTTTTGCATTGGCGTTAATGCGGGTTTAGTCGCGTTAGCGTTTAGCCGCATTTCTCTGCCCTCTTCTATTTTCCACTCCCAAATCCAATTACTACAGTTTAAAAATGCCTGAAGCGGCTTAACACCCTATACAGTGTTAACACACGTTTAGCTGCGTTTAGCCACGCCAGGCGTTTTTACAGCTGTAACGCTGCTGCCCTGGGGTGTTTTTTTTTTGTAGCCTGAAAACGCCTATGCCACTAAAAGCCTCTAAAAGCCTATTGTGTGGATGGACACACAGAATAACATGGAGAGGCGTATTTAAGCTGTAAAAAAAAAAATGCCTGACGCTGATAATAGCAGCTGTAAAAACACCTTTTGGTCTGTTTATCAATAAGATCTTTTGGTAACAAAAAAAAAAAAAAAATACAGCTGACATTTTCCTAATAAATATGCATTTGCCATATCATAAAAATTATAGTAGTCTGATATAACACACAAACTATTTTAGTCGTTAAAGGTATTAAAAATAGAAAATGCATAAAGTAATTGTTCAACAGATGATTTGTTTAATGGTATAAAACCACTTAACCAGTTCCCGACCGTGTCATGTACATTTACTGCTGCAGAGTGGCAGCGACCCGCAAATCGCTGTCTATAAACGCCGGCTTGCGCGTGCGCAAGCACACCGCCGGTGGTGCGCTCTCGTACCCACCACACTCTGCAGAAGTGTACCTGTGTCTCGGGTGGACTCGATCTCCGCTGACGAGCCGCGATTGCCTGGCAGAGAAGAAAAACGCTGATGTAAATAAGGCGGTTTCCCGCTCTGTCAGGCAGCATAACAGAGATCTACTATCTACTACTTAGAACTCTTATGCCCATGGTAGCCACGCCCCCTCACAGTTAGAACACGCACAGGAAACACAGTTATCCCCCAGATCACCCCCTGCAGGTTAAACCCTTCACTGCCAATGACATTTCTACAGTAATCAGTGGATATTTAAATTTCTGATCACTGTACAAATGTCATTGGTCCCAAAAAAGTGTAAGAAATGTCTGACATGTCCGCTTTGCGCAAACCAATCAATAAACGCTGATTGCAATTTTTTTACCAAAAATATGAGGAAGAATATAAATCAGCCAAAACTGATGAAGAAATTCGTTTTTTTATTTTTTTTTTGAATATGTATTTTAGCAAAAACTAAGAAATATTGCTTTTTTTGCAAAATTGGCCCTCTTTTTTTGTTTATAGCGGTGATCTGAAACGACGCAGAGGTGATCAAATACCACCAAAAGAAAGCTCTATTTAAAAAAAGAACACAAATTTAGTTTGGGTACAATGTCGCACAACCGCGCAATTGTCAGTTAAAGCGACGCACTGCTGCATCGCAAAAAGTGCTCTGGTCCTAACGTGGGAAATCCTTCCAGTCCTTAAGTGGTTAAAGAGTATTTTCACTTTTGCAGCCAAATTGGGATAATACCTACTTTATATTTGTTACATGTCCCTATTCAGATAGCAGAACTAAAAAAGATTTTTGATCACCTATTTAGATGTTCCTTTCTGGAACTTCCAGCAAAGCACAATCCTTAATTCTCTTTGTTAGGACATTGGGGTAGTGGGTTGCAAAGAATCTGTGTTTGCCTTATTTAACACTGTCTGTACTGTGCAGGCCGATATCATCTCATCACTACTAGATTTAACCACTTGCCTACCAGGCACTTTTACCCCCTTCCTGCCCAGGCCAATTTTCAGCTTTCAGCACTGTCGTACTTTGAATGACAATTGCGCGATCATGCAACGCTGTACCCACACAAAATTTTTGTCACTTTTTTGAGACAGATAGAGCTTTCTTTTGGTGGTATTTAATCACCACTGAGTTTTTTTTTATTTTTTGCTAAACAAATGAAAATATTGAAATTTTTGAAAAAAAAACAAACATTTTTCTAAGCTTCTGTTACAAAATTTTGTAAATAAGTAATTTTTCTCCTTCACTGATGTGCACTGATGAAGCTGCACTGACGGGCACAGATAGGCTGCATTAATTGGCACTGATGAGGCGGCATTACTGGATGCTGATAAGGAGGCACTAATATGCATGTAGTCATGTGCACCCTTGAGAGTGGCTGGTAGTAGTGGTTCACCTTATAGCTGCCCTCAATCACACCATATATCACACATCCGGAGACACTGGCTCTTGCTTTTGTTGTTTTATTTAGGGGAAATAACTTGGATGGGGATAAGGGATGACTGTGGGATGCCCAAAGAATTATGATACATGAACTCCATATACAGTCCTGTATATGCACACTTGCACTGCAGACTATTCTTCTGCAGACTGTTACTCCTCATCAGCACTCAACTTGCTGACCGTTTCTCCTAGAGTTCTCTCTCTAACACAGAACTTGCAGATTATCACCCTTTTACTTCTCTCCAGCACATCACTTAGTTTCCAGCCTGAAAGGAAATTTATCAAGCTTCTCTATTCCTTCCTCTTCACCATGGCTAGCATATGGCGAGGCCTACTTTGTGTTTGCCGGACCTCCGGAACCCCCATTACAGGCCAAGGATCACAGGACCCTGAATGTGTAGCAAAGTACTTAAGTGCTAGCCGGGCCTTTGATGGACTACAACTCCCAGCTCATCTCTCTTCCAGGTCCCACTGACCTGCTTTTCCTACTTTTGACACTCCTGGTATATGGCAGCAGAAGTAAAGGCCCGGCTCAGGATCACCACAGCAAAAAAGGTGCAGCAGGTCACTCAGAGTCCGTAGGGTCACCCGAGCAGGTGTTTGAGGACCGGCAGGTAAAGACAAGTCCTTGAGTATAAGCTGAAGGCCCAGGCAAGGCAGAGATCGCTGAGCAGGCTGTGGGTCAAACACAGTGGTTCAGGCAGAAACAGAGTCCAAGTGGTAAGCCAGAGTCATACACAGTGGATCAAGCAGAAGTGGAGTCCGTAAGGCAAGCCGGGGTCATGCACAGGGAATCAGGCAGAAGCAAAGTCTTTACAGCAAGCTGAGGGTCAAACACAAGCAGAAAGGCAGATGGATGGTCAGAGGTACAAGCCAAGGGATAATCCAGGAGAATAGGTAGCAGGTGAGAACAAGCCGGGTCACAACAGGAATCAAGCACAGATGCAAGGTTCAGGAACGCAGGAGAGCTGACGATAATCCAGCACTTGAGTCAGGCAGACATAGTCCTTTTATAGCCCAGGAGAAGTTCCTTTCTGTCACGTTGTGCTCGGGCGCGCACGCCGATGCGAACGCAGATTTGCACCATTACACATATGTGCGCGCCTGTTCCCATCACGCGATCGCAGATTCGCACGATCGCGCATGCGCATCGGGATTCGCCCATGGTGTCCATTATGGTTGCTGGGAGGATCGCCATCTCTACGGCGATATCCCCTGACACATGCTTCATACTGTTAAACACTTCATTTACAGTATATAACAGGAATAAGGATGATCCATAAATATAAAAAGAACAATCAAAATAGGGGACTAATATGGTATTTTAAATGATTGCCTTACCACATTGGGTTTTACTTATAAAGAAAAAAATTGTAGTGCAAATCCATGAGCATTCTCACAGCCATTACGTATAATCATTGTAATTTGTCTAATTTGTTTCTTTCCTATAATTTTCCATCTGTTGGCTATAATATGGTTTTTTCTTGAAATACCTAAAGAGGGAAAATTCTGCAGTATGGCCACTAGACTGAGCTGACAGTCATATGAAATCAACATATTACACATTATGGATTAACCATGATGACTGTTTGAATGCTCTCACAGCAAATTTTTAATAAACTGTACTAAAACAAAACCAAGCAACCCCAATCCTTCTGAGTACAGTAGTACCTCCTGGTGTCCATACTGATCATTCCCAAGCCCTATCAGTGTCCTGTTGAGAATACTATACATTCAGATATGGGGCACACACGCACACTTTCTTGCCCTTCAGCAAGTCCAAAGTGTTTGAGCAACCAGGTACAGGAGGGGTCAGGACAAGAACATAAACATATCTTTGTAGAAACTATATTGGCAATTTGAGTTATACAGGATCTATAAATGGAGGACGGGCGGATAATTGATAGGGCGTCCCATTCCATCCATACATCCTGTTATATTCATAGAAGCTGTATTACAGAAAGTCACCCTTATAGCTTTAGAGTCCAGACCAGTGATGGCAAACCTTGGCACCCCAGATGTTTTGGAACTACATTCCCCATGATGATCATGCACTCTGCAGTGTAATTGAGCATTATGGGAATTGAAGTTCCAAAACATCTGGGGTGCCAAAGTTCGTCATCATTAGACCAATCTTTCTTTTCAAATGCTCTTATCAATGCAACCCTGTTGGGTCTAAACATATCTTATGGAAGGTTATCCTTGAAACAGTAGCAGTCTTATATTCACCTTGTGTCTCCAATATTTGCTCAGTTCTAGTATTTCAGTTCCAGTCTATGTCATATTTAACATCAACACTCCCAAGAGTGATGGATGTGCGATTCCTCCGCCGCGTGCCTTGGTTCCATCCCTTGACATCAAGCCATACCTAAAATGTGATTACCTCTAAATTTCTAGATTGGAAAGCACCATTGTTTCAGATCACCTGCCTGTCCTCTTTCTAATTTCGGTAGCAATTAAACGCCTAAACACTTTAAATGCCCTACCCATTTATTGTGACTGAATATTGCACAAGAGATCTGGAAATTCCCTGATATCCAGGTCTCAAGGAAGTTTGCACAACATCCACGTTTTTAACCACTTCAGCCCCAGAAGGATTTCCAGCTTTAGGACCAGAGCACTTTTTGCGATTCGGCACTGCATTGCTTTAATTGACAATTGCGTGGTCATGCGATGTTGTACCCAAACTAAATTTGCGTCCTTTTTTCCCCACAAATAGAGCTTTTTTTTGGTGGTATTTGATAACCTCTGCGTCATTTCTGATCGCCGCTATAAACAATAGAAGAGCGACAATTTTGCAAAAAAAAAAAAAACGAATTTCTTACTTTTTGCTAAAATACAAATCCCAAAAAAAAATAAAAAAACATTTTTTTCCATTGGTTTTTGCCGATTTATATTGTTCCTCATATTTTTGGTAAAAAAAAAAATCGCAATCGGCATTTATTGATTGGTTTGCACAAAAGTTGCCGCGTTTACGAATGATGAGAATTAATTTCTGGGTTTTTTTTTTTTTTACTATTAATGGCGGCGATCTGCGATTTTTAGTGGTACTGCAATATTGCAGCGGACATGTCGGACCATTTTGACACTTTTTTGGGACCATTGGCATTTATGCAGCGATCAGTGCTATGAAAATGCACTTATTACTGTGTAAATGCCATTGGCAGTAAGGGGTTAACCTGGAGGGGGCACTCTAAGAGTTAACTGTGTTCCCCGGGCGTGTTCTAACTGTGTGTGGGCTGGCCTGGCTGGGGGAAGGGAGTGATCATGGCTTCCATATACAGGAAGCCTGTGATCACAGCCCTTCCCCCTCTAACAGAACGGAGATCCGTGTTTACTTACACGGACCTCCGTTCTTTCACTGCGGGGGGGGGGGGGGGCA
>BLSH010000142.1:370796-382207 GCA_018402905.1 Glandirana rugosa
TAACACATTATGCTATTGTCTTTCAGTGTTTTTTTTTTTTTTTTTGGTGCAGGTTTGCTACCGCTTTAAATACAGACCTACATTATTTGTTTCTGTATATTTGCCTTCAGGTTTAATTGGCAGGAGTGCTTAATTAAATGTCTTGGTGACAATGTCTCTTTATTTAGACTCACACTACATAGTTCCTGTTATAAGTCAAGGAAATTGTGCAATCAGATAAAAACTTGTATAGCTACTTGACCAGCATATAGGTTTCAGAATCTGGAACTCCCAAGAGAGACAATGGGGTCTATTAACTAAAGCTGGAGAATGCAAAATCAGACTCATTTCTGCATAGAAACCGATCAGCTTCTAACCTCAGCTTGTCAAATTAAAGTAGAACTAAGGGCAAAGCTTTTTTTTTTCATTTTGGATAGAGTAAGGGAGGGTTATAACCCCCTGCCAGATTTTTTTCTGCCATCTCTGTCCCATTGCTGAGATTTCCCTTCACTTCCTGTCCCATAGCCAAACAGGAAGTGAGAGGAAATCCCTGCAAATAAAATGAATTTTTTGGAGACCCCCAGCTACTAGTGTTCCCCTTGGAAGATTTCCCTTCTATTACTTTTCTGGGGATAACTCAAAAATTGGGGTTCTCTTTTTGCTTTCACTTTCAATGTTATTGACTACACTCCTTATCTTCTCAATTAGCTCATCCCCCGCAGTTATTGCCTTTTCATATCATTTAACCCTCCCTCCTAGATTGTAAGCTCTAACGAGCAGGGCCCTCTGATTCCTCCTGTATTGTATTGTAACTGTACTGTCTGCCCTAATATTGTAAAGCGCTGCACAAACTGTTGGCGCTATATAAATCCTGTATTATAATAATAATAATAATAATAATAATAAACAGGACAAATAGAGAGGGAGAATCTCCTTAACGGGGGCACATACAGAACTAAAAAACTGACAGGCGCTCTAATCATTCATTTATGAAGCTGATTTTTTTTTCTGGCCCGTGAATATAATTAAAATATACAATGTGGTCTCCACACTGAAAAGACCCCTGCGTTCTTTTTCTTTTTAATTTCACATTGCTACATATCTCAATGGCAGTTTTCAGTTTGCTATGCCCATAGCAGTGTGCAGCTTATTGCATAAGGGGGTGCACCCCAAAGCTCAAATGTGTGTGTGTGTGTGTGTGTGTGTGTGTGTGTGTGTGTGTGTGTGTGTGTGTGTGTGTATGTGTATATATACAGTTGTGCTCATAAGTTTACATACCCTGGCAGAATTTATGATTTCTTGGCCATTTTTCAGAGAATATAAATAACACAGAAACATTTCTTTCACTCATGGTTAGTGTTTGGCTGACGCCATTTATTATCAATCAACTGTGTTTACTCTTTTTAAACCATAATGACAACAAAAACTACCCAAATGACCCTGATCAAGTTTACATACCCTGGTGATTTTGGCCTGATAACATGCACACAAGTTGACACAAAGGGGTTTGAATGGCTATTAAACGTAACCATCCTCACCTGTGATCTGTTTGCTTGTAATTAGTGTGTGTGTATAAAAGATCAATGAGTTTCTGGACTCCTGACAGACCCTTGCATCTGTCATCCAGTGCTGCACTGACATTTCTGGATTCTGAGCCATGTTGAAAGCAAAAGAATTGTCAAAGGGTCTGCGGGAAAAGGTAGTTGAACTGTATAAAACAGGAAAGGAATATAAAAAGATATCTAAGGAATTGAGAATGCCAATCAGCAGTGTTCAAACTCTAATCAAGAAGTGGAAAATGAGGGGTTCTGTTAAAACCAAACCACGGTCACGTAAACCAACTAAAATTTCAGCCACAACTGCCAGGAAAATAGTTTGGGATGCAAAGAAAACCCACAAATAACTTCAGGTGAAATACAGGACTCTCTGAAAACATGTGGTGTGGCTGTTTCAAGATTTACAATAAGGAGGCACTTGAAGAAAGATGGGCTGCATGGTCGAGTCGCCAGAAGAAAGCCATTACTACGCAAATGCCACAAAGCTTACAATATGCCAAACAGCACAGAGACAAGCCTCAAACCTTCTGGCACAAAGTCATTTGGAGTGATGAGACCAAAATTTAGCTTTTTGGCCACAACCATAAATGCTACATTGGAGAGGAGTCAACAAGGCTTATTATGAAAGGTACACCATTCCTCCTGTGAAACACAGAGGTGGATCACTGATGTTTTGGGGATGTGTGAGCTACAGGAAGTTTGGTCAAAATTGATAGCAAGATGAATGCAGTATGTTATCAAACAATACTGTAGGAACATTTGCATTCATCAGTCAGGAAGCTGTGCATGGGACGTACTTGAACATTCCAATGTGACAATGATCCAAAACACAAGGCCAAGTCGACCTGTCATTGGCTACAGCAGAATAAAGTATAAGTTCTGGAGTGGCCATCTCAGTCTCCTGACATCAATGTCATTGAGCCACACTGGGGAGATCTCAAACGTGAAGTTCATGTAAGACAGCCCAAGAATTTCCAGGAACTGGCAGCTTTTTGCCAAGAGGAATGGGCAGCTTTACCATCTGAGAAGATAAAGACCCTCATTCACAAATGCCACAAAAGATTTCAAGCTGTCGTTGATGTTAAAGGGGGCAAAACACGGTATTAAGGACTGGGATATGTAAACTCTTGATCAGGGTAATTTGGGTAGTTTCTGTTGTCATTATGATTTAAAAAGAGTAAACACAGTTGATTGATAATAAATGGCTTCAGCCAAACACTAACCATGGGTGAAAGAAATGTTTTTGTGTTATCATTCATATTCTCTGAAAAATGGCCAAGAAATCATAAATTCTGCCAGGGTATGTAAACTTATGAGCACAACTGTACATACATGTAGTGCCCCCCACTTAGGTATAGAGCTAGTGAGGATTTTTGTTAAGGTGAGGAACATTTAGTCAGGCCTGACTGAGTGGAGGGCTGATTGTTTTTGTTTCTGGACTGGGGAGTGGCTCAGGTAGGACTGGGTGATTCACAGATGAGGTCACTAGAACCTCCCCCTTCTGTACAGGGCTGGTGGAATAACAGAGAGCTGGAAGGGAGGTGTAGCCACCTAGGGTGTTCTAAGGAGCCCTGACCAATCCAGATTGGGCCTCCTTAAATACCCAGGGTCAGCCCCATCTGGGAAGAGTGAGTTCGGGGGGAAGAGCTGGAAAGTAGTCTCACCAGGAGCCCCCAGTCTGGGGGGGGGTGACCTTGAGACCTGGGGCTCGGGTGCATCCAGGAGGATTGTGAGATCCTGTAGGAGAGGCACAAGGGAGCAGGAGAGCAAAAGACAGTGCTACGGGAGAAGCTCAGTAAGGAGTCCATTAGTAGTTGGTGAGTGCCACACACCCTGGAAAACTGTAGAGGTATGCTGGAGCAGATTGGGAGTGAGAGACAGTCTGAAAGGATGCAGAAGTCAGTGAGGGACTGTGGTACTACCTTGGAACTGGTGAAGGCCGTTGCAGCTGAAGTGGCTGGCAGGGCCTGGAAGAAGAGGATGGGCTGGGAGTAGTAGTTCACCGAGCCAGCTAGCACAGTAGGAACTTTTTATTCTACACTTTGGGGTCAACTGTCCCTACCTGTAATGGGTGGTCCGGAGGTTCTGCATATAGCAGGCCTCACCATGTGCTAACTGGGCTGAAGAAAGGCTGGAGGTCTAGTAAGTTTCAATCTAGGCCTCATTGGAGAAAGAGGAGAAATGCAGGTGAGAGGAATAAGGAGATCACTGGAGTAGAAGAGAAGTGCAGGTGAGAGGAGCGAGGCCTCATCTGGAGATAAGTGAAGTGCTGGAGGAAGAGATGTGTTGTATATACGGGAAGTGTATATAGACGGTCCCATGTGTTTGGATTAATTCTTTGGGCATCCCACAACATCCCAATCCCCATCCAAGTTCAATTCTTCTAATAAAACAAAGCAACCCAAAGTACCATCCTGTTCTGTGACTCTGCAGCGGTATGGATGTGTGAGCAGGTGAACCCATAACTCCCAACTGTCCCTGATTTCAATGGACCATCCCTAATTTGGAACAAAGTCCCTCTGTCTCTCTTTCCTCCTCATTTGTGCCTCATTTTGATCTAATGCATACACCTATATATAAAATACACTATTTATCTATCAAAAAGTGTTTTACAAGGCTAAACCTTTCATCCAATTTCTAAATTGCTGCATTTGTACATTTAAAAAGCCAATATAAAGGAATAGTAGTGGTAAAAAAAAAGCACTTGTGGTTTTACCTAATAATTTTTTTTGTATAATTCTCCTTTAAGGGGGCGTGGCAGGGGGTGTGTCCTATGCCTACATATCTTTGCCAATAGGTGTCCCTTGTTCCTGTCTCAGAAAGTTGGGAGGTATGGATGAACCACAACACTCAGCCACCCCTAAGGGGGCCATTGTCTACATACACTATATTGCCTAAAGTATTGGGACACCTGCCTTTACACACACATGAACGTTACTGACATTCCAGTCTTAGTCCGTAGGATTCAATATTATGTTGCACCACCCTTTGCAGCTATAAGAGCTTCAACTCTTCTGGGATGGCTGCCCACAAGGTATAGGAGTGTCTATGGGGATTTTTGACCATTCTTCCAGAAGCGCATTTGTGAGGTCAGGCACTGATGTTGAACAAGAAGGCCTGGCTTACAGTCTCCACTCTAATTCATCCCAAACGTGTTTTATCAGGTTGAGGTCAGGACTCTGTGCAGGCCAATCAAGTTCCTCCACCCCAAACTCACTCATCCATGTCTTTATGGACCTTGCTTTATGCACTGGTCCAAACCATTTGGTGGAAGGGGGAATGTAGTGTGGGTTTTTTTTTCAGGGATTCGGGCTTGGCCCCTTAGTTTCAGTGAAGGGAACTCTTAAGGTGTCAGCATACCAAGACATTTTGGACAATTTCATGCTGCCGATAGGTGTTCTATCGGGTTGAGGTCAGGACTCTGTGCAGGTCAGTCAAGTTCCTCCACCCTAAACTCCCTCATCCATGTCTTTATGGACCTTGCTTTATGCACTGGTGTACAGTCATGTTGGAACAGGAAGGAGCAATCCCCAAACTCTTCCCACAAAGTTGGGAGCATGAAATTGTCCAAAATGTCTTGGTATGCTGATGCCTTAAGAGTTCCCTTCCCTGGAACTAAGGGGCCAAGCCCAACCCCTGATAAACAACCCCACACCATAATCCCTCCTCCACCAAATGTTTTGGAGTGGTGGTCCAAATCTTTTGGCAATATGGTGTGGATGAGTGAGTTTGGGGTGGAGGAACGTGATTGGCCTGCACCTCAACCCAATAGAACACCTTTGAGACAAATTAGAGCGGAGACAGCGAGCCAGACCTTCTCGTCCAACATCAGTGCCTGACCCCACAAATGAGCTTCTGGAAGAATGGTCAAACATTCCCATAGACACCCCTAAACCTTGTGGACAGCCTTCCCAGAAGAGTTGAAGCTGCCATAGCTGCAAAGGACGGGCCAACTCAATGTTGAACCCTACAGACTAAGACTGGGATGCCATTAAAGTTCATGTGCGTGTAAAGGCAGGCGTCCCAATACTTTTCAATGTAGTCTAAAGAAAATCTGCGCAAAGAAAAATTGATGGTACAATCAAATAGATAAACAGCAGCTGAGCACAATGTCCAACACAGAACATAAAACGTAATCCAAATATATAAGTGTAGCGCTAGCTATAGCAACAATATTCATATGTCCATGTAAAGAGTCATTCATCAATCTTGCATGAGAGGCTAGGACCCAGCAGCTGTGATGGAAATATCAAAATAACGTGACAATCACCACCTTAAGCACACCGCTCTTACCCTCATGTGTGCGACCCCCTGGATAAGAGCGGTTAATCACACTTTGTTTGCAATAGGTAACACAGTGAACACTCCTTCCTCCTTATCAGCTCCTCGTTCTCAGCCACAAGTGGATACAACTTTCCAGATGGTTCCAGTCACCAATAGAAGTGGTATTACAATCTCCCAGGTTAACATGCAAGAATATAAAACGCCAACATAGCGTAATCCAATTTAAAACAGTTTATTAGTAAAAAAAAACTCAACCACTCACATGTTTCCAGTTAAAAACAATCACAGAACCGTTTGCCAGCTTCCAAAATGGCCGTGATCGGCCACGCATGTGCATTAGCGTGGTGGACGTGTGTGCGTAGCTCCGCCCTACCAGTTTCGTCACATCTGACATCATCAGGGGCATGCCCTTACATCCACACCATGCTCTTATTATACTATCCACCAACTTGGGAGGGCCAATCACTGGGCAAAGTTGATTAGACAAGTGCAAAGGTCATAGATTAAAAAAAACTAACCAAATAGATGGCAAACGGCATAGAAGGATGGAGAATGATAAATTCATTAGCTAACCCACCAATTCAATGGTGGAGCGCCTCCAAGAGACCTGACCTGATGGTTCAGGCTCATAGCGCCACCTAATGTAAAAAATGGGGTCCTACCAAATTTAATGTAAAATAATCCTACAAAAATATACTGTATAAAAAAAAACTAAAATAATAGCATTATAATGTGTATAACTAACATAGAGCAATAACAAATATTATATTGCAAAGATTCAAAAGGGCCATCCCAAACTGGTGCACAATTTACAGATGCTATTAAGCTAAGAATACAAAATGAATAACACATAAAATATTAAAATTCAACTATTGTTAATAAAACAGTTCAGGTCCCACTCTATGTTTAACCTCTTCTTTACCGGGCACTTAAACCCCCCTCCTGCCCAGACCAATTTTTGGCTTTCAGCGCTGTCGCATTTTGAATGACAATTGCGCGGTCGTGCGACGTTGTACCCAAATAAAATTTGCGTCTTTTTTTTCCCACAAATAGAGCTTTCTTTTGGTGGTATTTGATCCCCTCTGCGTCATTTCTGATCGCCGCTATAAACAAAAAATGAGTGACAATTTTGCAAAAAAGAACAATATTTTTTACTTTTTGCTAAAGTACAAATCCATTAAAAAAATTATTCATCAGTTTTGGCCGATATATATTCTTACATATTTTTGGTAAAGAAAAATCGCAATCGGCATATATTGATTGGTTTGCGCAAAAGTTATCGCGTCTACAAACTATGGGAATTGATTTATGGCGTTTTTATTATTATTTTTTTTTTTTTTACTAGTAATGGCGGCGATCTGCGATTTTTATCGGGACTGCGATATTGGGGCGGAAATGTCGGACATTTTTTACAAATTTTTGGGACCAATGACATTTATACAGCGATCAGAAATTTAAATATCCACTGATTACTGTGTAAATGTCATTGGCAGTGAAGGGGTTAACCAGCAGGGGGCAGTGAATGGGGTTAAATATGTTCCTTGGGTGTGTTCTAACTGTGGGGGGGGGGGGGCAGGGCTGGCCGGGACATAACAGATCTAACTGATCCCAGTGACAGGGATCAGTAGATCTGCTATGTCCCCTGTCACAGAACGGGGAACCGCCGTGTTTACAACGGCGGTTCCCCGTTCTGAGGCTCCTAAAAGAGATCGGCGGGTCTCGGGTGGACATCGAGTCCGCCCGACCCACGGGCACGCTCGCGCAGCGTGCGGCGTGCGCGCCGCCGCTGCCGCCAGGGGGCGCGCCAGGAGCGTGCACAGTGGAGGACGTCCATGGACGTCCTCCGGGCATTTCAGATCCGCGCTGGAGCCGTACTTCGGCAATAGCGCGGATCTGAAGTGGTTAAATAAGGACGTGTGTTCCAGGGCATTTTTGGTGCACTTTTCAATGTTCTAGTACAGTCCAGTGCAGGAAAATGCAGTATGTTCTACTTCTTTTTCTGGAACTGGAACATACTCGAACTGCAAGCACTGATGTGAACTATGCCTTTGAAAACCATATAAACTACTTTATATGCATTTTCATGCATTTTTGATGCAGAAAAAAATGCACTGGACTGCATGTGATGTGAACTGGACCTAACTGATACTGATACTAATTTATAAAATGTTTGTTTTTCTGCCCAAAATACAATGACCATGACCTTTAACCGCTTCCCCACTGCGCGCCGTCTTTTCACGGCGGCAGTGGGGGAGCCCTGCGCGAATCGGCGTAAATAAGCGGCGATTCGCATTTGGCCACCAGGGGGCGCGCGCGCCGCACTCCTGGGGAGTGTGCCCGCGGCTCGGGCGGACCCGATGTTCGCCGGCGAGCCGCGATGAGCGGCTACAGGGAAAGAACGGGGAACCGCCGATGTAAACACGGTGGTTCCCCGCCCTGTCAGTGGGGCATGAGAGATCTACTGATCCCTGTCACTGGGATCAGTTAGATCTCTCATGCCCATGTTAGCCCAACCCCCCCACAGTAAGAACACACCCAGGGAACACTATTAACCCCTAGCTCTCCCCCTGCAGGTTAACCCCTTCACTGCCAATGACATTTATACAGTAATCAGTGGACATTTAAATTTCTGATCGCTGAATAAATGTCATTGGTCCCAAAAAAGTGTCAAAATGTTCCGACATGTCCCCCCCAATATCGCAGTACCGATAAAAATCGCAGATCACCGCCATTACTAGTAAAAAATTAAAAAAAAATAAAAACCCCAGAAATGAATTCTCACCATCCGTAAACGCGGCCACTTTTGCGCAAACCAATCAATAAACGCCAATTGCAATTTTTTTTATCGCAAATATGAGGAATTATATAAATCGGCCAAAAACGGTGAAAAAAATGTTTTTTTATATTTTTTTTTTGGATTTGAATTTTAGCAAAAAGTAAGAAATTTGGGTTTTTTTGCAAAATGGTCGCTCTTCTTTTGTTTATAGCGGCGATAAGAAATGATGCAGAGGTGATCAAATACCACCAAAAGAAAGCTCTATTTGTGGGAAAAAATGGACGCAAATTGTGTTTGGGTACAACGTCGCACGACCGCACAATTGTCAGTTAAAGCGACGCAGCGCCGAATCGCAAAAAGTGCTCTGGTCTTAAAGTGGGAAATTCTTCCGGGGCAGAAGTGGTTAACCCTTACTTGACCCAGCACTAACCCTGGCACTGACCTAGATCAAACCTTGATCTAGGTATTTTTTCTTTATTTCCCCAGTCTCTGTGCTGTGAGCGTGTTGTGCGGCGCACTTCCAGCACAAAGACAGATACTTGTATATGCGGCCCCACAGAAAAAAGCCCAGTCCAATGGGGCCGCATATATGCATAGTGTCGGCATGAAGGGCTGAACAGCAGAGCTCAGACTGGGGGAGGAAGAAGCAGCACAAACAGCCAATCAGTTTATGTGCTGATAGAAGGAGACATCTTCATGTTGCTTTTCCATTACTGATTAGCCATAAGCTAGGGGTGACATCATGACAGCCTTGGCAAACAGAGGTAGTTGGTTGAATTAGACTGGCTGTCATTCAGCATGGAAGGCAAGGACAAATTGCAGTGGAAAAGACGTTCTGAAGGGGGCACCACTAGAGAGGGGGTGAATATTGCAGCATAAGCACACTTTGTAAATTTTTTCCTTATTGGGCTATTCATTTTTTTTTTATTTGACTGGAGGTCTGCTTTAACCAACAACAAATATGTAGATAATAACTTCTGACCGTCCTTCTCTGAATGTTCTGAGTCTCTGACTATGAACGTTTTCAAGTCAGACAATCAGCATAACTGATGTGTAGCACCCTCTACTGTGCTACTGGTGGTAGTGCAGGGAAATGTATGTGGACTCATGCATACCCTGTGAATCTTAAATTGGGTCATGGGTTTACTTCAGGTCAGGGCTGGATGACTCATGCAGGCAAGTCTCTGGTGCCTCCCCCTGGTTCTGGAATGTAGGAGAATGTTCTGAAAACTAGAGGGCATAAACTAGGGGGATTGTCCTGAATACTCAGGGCACCTGGGCCTGGCAGGGTGGTTGGGCCAGCCCTTAAGTATGGATAAGTTGGGTGGAAGATAGAGATGGAGTTCTGAAGGGACTGTCGGTGGCCCTTGAGGCAAACCCCCTAGTCTAGGGGGGTGCTCTGCCTCAGGCTAGAGCTTGGACTGGCCTGGGAGGATCCTGACAACAGAAGCAGTTTGGAGGGAGCCTTTCCTGAGAGGCAGCAGGAACAAGGAGGACAGTGTAAGTACTACAGCATGGTCAGGGACTTACAAGGGGAGAGACTGCTGTACATAGCGAGTCTCTATGGAAGATAGTGATGTGCTTAAATCTTTCTTAACCTTGCCCTGGGAGATCTCTGGAGCAATCAGGTAGACTGGTGAAGAGTCAGTTGGTAGACTGGTGAAGAAGCAGCCAGGTGGACTGGCATTTCCTGTAGTGGGTACAAGGGAGTTGGAGGTACTCCAGGATGCAGTTTACAACACTTTGTGCTTCTTTCTAAATAAGATTGAGAGTTCCTAGCCTGTAAGGGGCTGTTGCTACTGATCCACAAAGACTGATCACATCAAGGAAGAGTAGTCCAGGATCTTTATTTGTAAATAGGGAAGAAATTGTCCCTGGGTTTTGTTTCCATCAAGTCGGGCATCCCATAATTCCCATTCCCCATCCAAGTTATCACCCCTAATAAAAGATAAAAACCAAGCTCAAAGACTGTTCCTTGTGTCTGAATGGAAGCGGAAAAATGCTATTTGCCTGGTTGTTTAGGAGTGGGTCATCTGCAACCCCTACAGGGGTAGTGCTACAGATGCAAAGGAAGCATTTTTTTTAGAAGGAAGGCAGAAGTGTCAGCCTCAACCATGCCTCTGTACTAAGTATGAGGTTTGAGTTCAGGTTGTCCATGAATGAGCAAATTAAATGGCAAGACCTTTGCCTGCTGTAGCCGGAACAATTATTAATTTGGTAGTAGTATCACTACAGCCACACAATAACAACTTCCTGCTGGTTGGTTTCTAGGATGATGGTGGCTGCCCAGCTGCCTGCGTCCTAACAACCAATAATTGGTTGCTACCATGCAAGCAGCCACACAGGTTGGTAGGATGCACAGTGTCATTAATTGCTAGGACAAAAGCAGGGCCAGCTGTTGCTGTAAGTGACACATTATTGTTCAAAAATCATCTCCTAGTTCAAAAGGGAGAGTTCCCAGGTGTTGCTTAGAGGGACAGATTATTGTTCCAAAACCATTGCCTACTCCTATAGGGCCAGCTGTTGCTGTGACACATTATTGTTCAAAAATCATCTCCTAGTTCAAAGGAGAGAGTTTCCAGGTGTTGCTTAGAGGGACAGATTCTTGTTCCAAAACCATTGCCTACTCCTATAGGGCCAGCTGTTGCTGTAAGTGACACATTATTGTTCAAAAATCATCTCCTAGTTTAAAAGGGAGAGTTCCCAGGTGTTGCTTAGAGGGACAGATTCTTGTTCCAAAACCATTGCCTACTCCTATAGGGCCAGCTGTTGCTGTAAGTGACACATTATTGTTCAAAAATCATCTCCTAGTTCAA
>BLSH010000142.1:405541-429268 GCA_018402905.1 Glandirana rugosa
TCAGTCACCCGGTTACTCCTCTCTCTTCCCTGCCCCGGCTTGGCACCGAGACAGACTTACCTGTGTATCTCGTCACCGAACCGAGCCCACGGGGGTATCGTTCGACGAATAACACCCCCGTGAGCCGTCCCCGGTCTTCGTGGTCGCTCCCTAGGCTCTTATCCTCCTAAACTCGACGACACGCGTTTTGGTGACGTGTCTCGTTCATTTATATTGTATAAAAAATAAAAATTTCTTTTTTTTTGTCTCAAACAATAAAATTGTTGAACGGCTGGCGGCTAGCCGTTAACTGCCGCCGTTTCACCGAGCAAGGGCGTTTAGCGGCAGTATGCTGTCGCCGACGCGGCGCGCGCGCGCTCGCTATACACGTTCCCACAGCCGCTGTCGTATGACGGCGATTTGCGGGAACGAGCCACTTTGCCGCCGTCAATTGCCGATCGGCGGTCGGCAAGTTGTTAAAATAACAAACTCTGTTTTTTTTTCTTTAAAAATAAAAAATATGTTATATTTACTTGCTCTGTGCAGTGGTTTTGCGCACAGCAGCTCAAATCCTCCTATTCTCGGATCCCTCGCTGGTGCTTCTGGCCCCTGCCGAGTGCCCCCACAATAAGCAGCTTGCTATGGGGGCACCCGAGCCAAGCCACTGCTCTATGTGTCCATTCAGACAGAGCCACGGTTCGGCCCCGTCCCTTCTCTCTCCTCATTGGCCCACTGACTTTGATTGATAGCAGGGGGAGCCAATGGTACCGCGCTGCCATCTCAGCCAATGAAGAGGGATAGTCCCAGGCAGTCGAGACACTCCTACATCACTGGATTGAGATGGGCCAAGGTAAGTGTTAGAGGGGCTGCTGCACACAGAAGGTTTTGTATCTAAATGCATAGAATGCATAAAGATAAAAAACCTTCTGACTTTGTAACCACTTTAAGTAGCGCAGTGACAAACAGCAAAAAATGGCCTGGTCAAGGAGGGGATAAAATCTTCTGGACTCTGGAGGTCAAGTGGCTATATGTTGTATTATATCCATCTAGTGGTCACAGACTGGTACTACAACCACAGACTTTTCCTATGCTAGAAACACTTTGACAGCCATCTAGTGGCCACAGCCTGGTATTACAGCCACTGCATCTTCCTATTCTATACAGTGGAAATAAAAAGTCTACACACCCCTGTTAAAATGTCAGGTTTCTGTGATGTAAAAAAATGAGACAAAGATAAATAATTTCAGAACTTTTTCCACCTTTAATGTGACCTATAAACTTTACACCTCAATTGAAAAACAACCAGAAATCTTTTAGGGGGTCGGAGTAAAAATAAAAAACTAAAATGATGTGGTTGCAAAAGTGTGCCTCTGATTAACCCCAAATAAAGTTCAGCTGCTCTAGGAGGTCTTTCCTGACATTTTTGCATAGTCGTATCCTACAGCAAAAGCCATGGTCCACAGAGATCTTGCAAAGCATCAGAGGGATCTCATTGTTAAAATGTATCAATCAGGAGAAGGGAACAAAAGAATTTCCAAGACATTAGAGATACCATGGAACACCGTGATGGCTGGTGCTCAAAATTTTTGGGAGGCCCCAAACAAATTGAAAAATTAAACTGTTAGTAATGCAGGATTGTAAATAGCCATTTATCAGGTGATTATGTAACATTACTGCTAGATAAAACTGTGTCCGTCACATAGGCCAATCACATGCACATTTCAAGTGAAAGAAAATAAAACCACTTAATATAAGGTGTCCTCACCAGAGTCCCATTTACATCAGAGGTCCCAATCAGAGTCCTTCTTAACAGCAGACGTCTCCATCAGAGTACCCTTTTACATCAGATGTCCCCATCAGAGTCCTTCTTAACAGCAGACGTCTCCATCAGAGTCCCCCTTTACATCAGATGCCCCCACCAGAGTCCTCCTTTACATCAGGTGTTCCCATCAGATTCTTCCTTTACAGTAGACGTTCCCATCAAAGTCTCCATTTACACTAGGTGTCCCCATCAGAGTCCTCCTTTACATCAGATGTCCCCATCAGAGTCCTCCTTTACATCAGGTGTCCCCATCAGAGTCCTCCTTTACATCAGGTGTCCCCATCAGAGTCCTCCTTTACAGCAGACGTCTCCATCAGAGTCCTCCTATACAGCAGATGTCAGCATCAAAGTCCCCCTTCACATCAGGTGTTCCTATCAGAAACCCCCCTTTACAGCAGACGTCTCCATCAGAGTCCCCTTTCACATCAGGTGTCCCCGTCAGAGTCCCCATTTACAACCTATGTCCCCATCAGAGTCCTTCTTTACAGGAGATGTACCCATCAGAGTCTTTCTTTACAGCAGATGTCCCCATTAGAGTCCTCCTTTACGGCCGATGTCCCCATCAGAGTCCTCCTTTACAGCAGATGTCCCCATCAGAGTCCCCCTTTACGGCCGATGTCCCCATCAGAGTTCCCCTTTATGGCCGATGTCCCCATCAGAGTCCCCCTTTATGGCCAATGTCCCCATCAGAGTCCCCCTTTATGGCCGATGTCCCCATCAGAGTCCCCCTTTACATCAGATGTCCCCATCAGAGTCATCCTTTACATCAGATGTCCCCATCAGAGTCCTCCTTAACAGCAGACGTCTCCATCAGAGTCCCCCTTTACATCAGATGCCCCCATCAGAGTCCTCCTTTACATCAGGTGTCCCCATCAGATGCCTCCTTTACTGCAGATGTTCCCATCAGAGTCCTGCTTTACATCAGGTGTCCCCATCAGAGTCCTCCTTTACATCAGGTGTCCCCACCAGAGTCCTCCTTTACATCAGGTGTCCCCATCAGAGTCCTCCTTTACATCAGGTATCCCCATCAGAGTCATCCTTTACTTCAGGTGTCCCCATCAGACTCTCCCTTTACATCAGATGTCCCCACCAGAGTCCTCCTTTAGATCAGATGTCCCCATCAGAGTCCTCCTTTACATCAGATGTCCCCATCAGAGTCTCCCTTTACATCAGATGTCCCCATCAGAGCCTCCCTTTACATCAGATATCCCCATCAGAGTCTACCTTTACATCAGGTGTCCCCATCAGAATCTCCCTTTACATCAGGTGTCCCCATCAGAGTCTTCCTTTACATTAGGTGCCCCCATCAGAGTCCCCCTTTACACCAGGTGTCCCCATCAGAGTCTTCCTTTACATCATATGTCCCCATCAGAGTCCTCCTTTACATCAGGTGTCCCCATCAGAGTCCCCCTTTACATCAGATGTCCTCATCAGAGTCCTCCTTTACAACAGACATCCCTATCAGAGTCCCCCTTTACATCAGATGTCCCAACCAGAGTCCCCCTTTACATCAGATGTCCCAACCAGAGTCCCCCTTTACATCAATGTCCTCATCAGAGTCCTCCTTTACATCAGGCATCCCCATCAGAGTCCTCCTTTACAGCAGATGTGAGCATCAGAGTTCCCCTTCACATCAGGTGTTCCCATCAGAATCCCCCTTTACAGCAGATGTCACCATCAGAGTCCCCCTTCACATCAGGTGTCACCATCAGAGTCCCCCTTCACATCAGATGTCCCCATCAGAGTCCTCATTTACAACCATTGTCCCCATCAGTGTCCCCCTTTATGGCCAATGTTCCCATCAGAGTCCCTCTTTACGGGAGATGTCACCATCAGAGTCCTTCTTTACAGCAGATGTCTCCATCAGAGTCCTCCTTTACAGCAGATGTTCCCATCAGAGTCCTCCTTTATGGCCAATGTCCCCATTAGAGTCCCCCTTTACAGGAGATGCCACCATCAGAGTCCTCCTTTACAGCAGATGTCGCCCCCCCGTACTCACAGCAAGTCGCCTGTCATCCACCTTCAGACCAGCTGGGATGAGTCAGAGAAACTGGAAGTGAAGGCACGGGACCCGCCAATCACTAACCATAGCAGGGAACAATTCTATAGTGGGAGTGTTCAGGGCGCAGAGCTCTGTGCCCTGAGAATTTTCTAAAGGAAGCCAATAGAGCTTCTTGTTTGCAATCACGTGTTTGCAAACACGTCGTGCTTCCCATAGACCCTGTGTGTCTGGTGCCCCGAACACACTTAAAAGGCCATTATTTTTAAAAAAATTTTTATGATGAGTAGCTATGGCCGGGTTGCCACTGCATGAAACACAGTGAAGACAGTCATCATCAAGTGGAGAAAATATGGCACAACAGTGACATCACCAAGAACTGGAGATCCCCCGAAAATTGATAAAAAAAGAGAAGAAAACTGGTCAGGGAGGCTGCCAAGAGGCCTACAGCAACATTAAAGGAGCTGCAGGAATGTCTGGCAAGTACTGGCTGTGTGGTACATGTGACAACAATCTTCTGTATTCTTCATATGTCTGGGCTATTGGGTAGAGTGACAAGACGGAAGCCTTTTCTTACGAAGAAAAACACATAAGCCCGGCTAAATTTTGCAAAAACACATCTGAAGACTCCCGAAAGCATGAGGGAAATGTGTTATGGTCTGACGAAACCAAGGTTGAACTGTTTGGCCATAATTCCAAAAGATATGTTTGGCAAAAAAACAACACTGCATATTACCAAAAGAACACCATACCCAGCGTGAAGCATGGTGGTGGCAGCATCATACTTTGGGGCTGTTTTACTTCAGCTGGAACAGAGGCCTTAGTCAAGGTAAAGGGAATTATGAACAGTTCCAAATAGCAGACAATATTGGCACAAAACCTTCAGGCTTCTGCTAGAAAGCTGAACATGAAGAGGAACTTCATCTTACAGCATGACAATGACCCCAAAGAATACATCAAATCAGCAAAGGAATGGCTTTACCAGAAGAAGATTAAAGTTTTGGAATGGCTCAGCCAGAGCCCAGACCTGAAAATCTGTGGGGTGATCTGAAGAGGGCTGTGCACAGGAGATGCCCTCACAATCTGACAGATTTGGAGTGTTTTTGTAAAGAAGAGTGGGCAAATATTGCCAAGTCAAGATGTGCCATGCTGATAGACTCATACCCAAAAAGTCTGAGTGCTGTAATAAAATCAAAAGGTGCTTCAACAAAGTATCATTTTAAGGGTGTGCACACGTATGCAACCAATTATTGTAGTTTTTTATTTTTACTTCCCTCCACCTAAAAGATTTCAGTTTGTTGTTGAATTGAGTGGTACAGTTTATACATACATTAAAGGTCGAAAAATTTCTGAAATTATTTATCTTTTGTGTAGACTTTTTATATCCACGGTATGTTGTGTGACAGCTATCTAGTGGCCAGGAGGAGTTTAGCCAAAATAACTTTGGCTATCTTTCTCCTTTAAAATAAATTGTGCAATCAAATTGTAATGTATATGATCACGCTGAAGGCCTAACTGCAGCCAATTTTTTTTGTTCAGTTTAGGTTTTTATTTTTGCCTGTGACCACATTGGGGAGAGATTTTCCCTCATTCCTTGCCCATGTGATAACTCTACATCTCCTTTCACAGTTTGGCAGTGTCAGTAAAAACAGTGTGGATGATCCACGTTTTTACCACCCCCCTTATGCCCACCTTCAAGAGGGCAGGGTGCATACACAATTTTAATGCTACATGCAGAGATTTACAGTATAGTCAGGACTGCCTTTCACACTCTCCTATGTAAGTGAATAAGGCTGTGCCGAAACCGTAAGCTGAATGTTTGGCATGTGGCACCTTCCCCCAATGCAAATTTGTCATTCTAATCCTTCCCCACTGTACGAAAAATGTGTTTTGGCAATGAAATTCACCTCTTGTATGTGATGTATCTCCTCTAGCATTGCATTTCCCACTGGAGAGGGAAATCAGCGATCCCTGGAATTGTACAGTACATACTATGAATACATAAATTCTGACTTTACTATATGTATGTTTTATTTTCTGTTACATTTTCTTTCTCTTACACAGTCAGCCACTCACATTTTTTCTTCTCAACTGTCACCGATGACTTTACCTACTCCTACCCAACTTACTACACGACCAGGTCCATTGATGACATCACACTATACCGGTATGACAATAACAATGAGGTGATAGAGCGCAAGGTGCCCTGGTTTAGAAGCGCCAATTCCACCTTACTGG
Source organism: Glandirana rugosa (assembly GCA_018402905.1). Lineage (NCBI taxonomy): Eukaryota > Metazoa > Chordata > Amphibia > Anura > Ranidae > Glandirana > Glandirana rugosa. The sequence continues at coordinate 411,580 of BLSH010000142.1, forward strand.
ATGCCAGTATCAGTGAGTTCCGCGAGCAGCTGCGCATGCAAAAATTTATCCAGTTGCTGAAAAATTATCTGAATGACACTGAAGGTGAGTCAACTTTTAAGAATATTTTGGGGATAACGTTAGAACATGATCAGTATTAAGTAAATATTGTCATTAGCATTTTAGCTAAGGAAGTTCCCCCTAGGGACTTTCAGGCCGCATCCAAAAATCAAAAATTATCTTAGATTAAAATCTTTTAATTGTGTCAAAGTTTCATAAATTATAATGTATTGGTTTAATAAAAAGTATATAAACTATAAACTCTGGTCGCATAGCAAATTGCGTGTTCAAGTTTCACAAAGCGATAAAAACACATCAAAATTTGATAGATTTATGATTGAAATCAGGGGCGTAACGATAGGGGTTGCAGGGGTTGCAATTGCAACCGGGCCCCATGGTCCAGGGGGCCCATGTGCCTCCCTTGTACACCTGAATAGGAGGGATGCCGGGGGTGGCATTTAGAGGACCCAATCTCCTCCATTTTCCTCTATCCAGTTTACTTGTCTTCTGTTGTTCCCAGGGCCCCTGTGTGCTTCCCTGGCCCCCCTGCTGCAGAACTTGTGAAAGGGCCCCACTGCAGTACCGTAATAAAGGGACCCACAATAGGAGTAAAGGGCCCCAAGATCAGTGGGAAGAGGGAAGGGCCCTGGCCAGGGGGCCCTTCATAATTTCTTGCACCGGGGCCCTGAAGGTTCTAGTTACGCCTCTGATTGAAATAATATACAATACGTCAGCCATTAGGTTGCCCTGTAAATCTATCAGGACGTGCAGCCCACTATCTCTCATTTTTTTTTTCCCCATTTGTATTGTTAATAGTATAGGTTCATTTTTATGATATGAATTGTGTATGCAATCCTTTTTAGGTTTCTAAATGGAGGTTTGTATGAGAATTTATTTGTTTTTGTAACATATTGAAAGCTGAACTCCAGGTAATATCTTAATTGCAAACTCGTGCATACATATCTCATAACTGAAGTGCCTCTAGGGAAGCTGGCAATCACTGTAGTAGTTGGCACTACTATATCTTCTAGATCTTGTGTAGATGGGTGGCCCTACTGCACATTGATCAAAGAAGGATGCTCACTCGGGAGTGCTGCCATTTACAGAATAATGTGTAATTTTCCCATTGAATACAAGACTTTAAAGGGGTTGTAAATCCTCAAGGTTTTTCACCTTAATGCATTCTATGCATTAAGGTGAAAAACCTCCTGTAGTGCAGCAGCCCCCCAGTGCCCCCCTTTTACTTACCTGAACCCAATCATTCCAGCAACAGGGACGAGCACAGCAGCTCCAGCAGCTGTCTTGGGTCCTCATTGGATAGATTGATAGCAGCAGGGGCCCTTGGCTCCCGCTGCTGTCAATCAAATCCAGTGACGCTGGGGCGGGGCTGAGTACCGCTGTCTGTGTCAATGGACGCAGCAGCAGGACTCGGGAGCGTGCCCGCATGAGTGCCTCGAGGGAAAGTGCTTCCCTGAGGAGGCACTTGAAAAGAAGATGAGCCAGGAGTGCCGCTGGGGGACCCGAGAGGAGGAGGATCGGGGTGACTGCTGCACAGAGGAGGTAAGTATAACATGTTTGTTATTTTTTTAAGAAAAAAAACTGAACCTTTACAACCCCTTTAAGAACTTTTTCACTTGGTCCATTCAGAGAAAGTTTGTATTTACTGGAAAAAATATGAAGCATTCTGTGAATGGCGGTAGTTCTGAATGAGCGATCCCTATGGTCAGTAGACCTGCTGCTTAGCACAGGACCTGCAAGATTGCAGCGATCACTGTACTAACTGCCACAGCGGACCCTCAGGTATGAGATATCTATACTTACAAGCTGGAGACATGTGCATATGCAAGATCATACCTGAAGTTTAGATTTAAATGTTTAATTTTTCCTAAACATTTACAGTGGGACTGAGCAGTGATATAGGGATCAGAGGATGGAACACCAGCACACAGCAGGGGAGATAGACATCTGACCCCTCAGAAGTGTTGAATTCTGAAGAGTCTAAGGCCCTAATGTCAGCAGGCACTTGCTCATGACAGATGGGTTTTGCATTGCCATGCAAGTCTTGAAGCAGGTCCCATTGTGGTCAGAAGGAGGTCAAGAGCAGATCAAGATCAAGAGCATATGATGCTATCATCAAAAGCTCAAAACCCATTTAAACAGGCCCTTACGGAGAAACACTGTTCAGCAATGGCACTGTTTTGGGCGTGATTTAGCAGAGGATAGCTTCTGCTGTAGGGGTGACATATTGCAGTTTTAGATAGCGGCACTCTAGGTGGCTGAAGAGATCCCCCAATTGCTGGTCTGGGTACCAGAAAGTCTGTAGAGTAGCAGAGGTGTCCCTGTGCTTACCCTACTCAATCAGGAACCTTTTCTTGTGCTGATAACTATCCCTGACAAAAGAGGGCCCCTGTCCTTCACCTATCTACTTGCTCCAGGCATACCTGAATGGGGTGGGTACCCTAATTTATAGAGACCCAAAACAAGATGGCTGCCAAAGGTCACCAGAAGTTGCAATGTGCAGTCAGACAGTTGCAACCCCTGTAACAAATACAGAGTCTGCAAATGAACATTTTTTTCTCTTAAAGTGATTGTTATTTAAAAAAAAAATGTTTTCCTTTACAAACAAGTTATACTTACCCGCTGCCCCAATCCTCCTCTTCTGAGGTCCCCCACTGGCTCCTCCCTCCTTACAGGTGCCCGAATAGCAAACTGATTGCTATGGGGGCATTCATGAATTAATTCGGTCTGAATCCGAGCCAGGCTTTATGAGTCCATTGACACACAGAGTGCCTCTTGGCCCTACCACTGCTCCTGCCTCACAGGCTGTGATTGACAGCAGCAGGAGCCAATAGCCTCCGCTGCTGCCTCCATGTCCAGTGTGGAGAGAGAGAGCCCCTGCTCCCAGGCACTGCACTAGAATAAAAGTTCAGATAAGTAAATAGGAGGCTGGGGGATGCATTGAGGTACAAAACCTTTTGAACCAATTTAAAGTGGAACGTCGCCCTAAATGGGAAGTTTCTCTTTCAATATCCTCTCATTCTAACAATATAGGAGGTAAACCTATTGGGGAGGGGGGGGGGGGCAATGGGTACCTAGTTTTCACAGGCGCATGCTCTCATGTCCACTGGAGTCACCCAAACAATTCCACTGGAAATTGGATTCACTCCCTTCCCTGCTCGCAACCTCTTGGGACGTGTCATAGGTCACGCATGTGCAATGGGAAGCCAGATGTGAAGCCACAAGCAGTCACAGCTGGCTTCCTACACTAGACATGCCGGTGTTCAGGGACCTGCAGAACAGGTTGCATGAGGACAGCGCTGGATCCCTGGACAGGTAAGTGTCCTTATATTAAAAGTTAGCAGCTACAGTATTTGTAGCTGCTGACTTTTATTTCTTTTTTTTTTTCTACAGACTGAAGAGCCTAAGACTCCGCTCCATGTGTACAGTCGCATAACACCACGAACTAGCTAGAGAACATGTTGCACCTACCTACAACCAAAATACAGGGGGGGTAGGAGACAGAGGGTGCTGGAGAGGTGAGGATATTACATCTTCTATTGAAGGAAAGTTCGAATAGGATTTCTTTTAATCTTAAAGCCCATCTCAAATAAAAAATGACCCCATGCAGCGGGTCTGTACCCACACTGCAAGGGTTAATTGTTCTTTTATGTCTAGTAGAACAATAAAAGGAAATTTACTTACCTGATCCTCAGCGCCTCCCTGCAGCTAGACTAGTCCTGCAGTATCTGCACCCCATGCTCCACCAGTATAGGGTTCTGAGATCAACAAAACTAGAGCAGGTTCCACAGCCCTGCACTGAATGTTAGGACACTTAGGGTTCATTTTTATTTGCCTAGAGTTGGGCTATAAGACATATATACAGTTGTGCTCATAAGTTTACATACCCTGGCAGAATTTATAATTTCTTGGCCATTTTTCAGGGAATATGAATGAGAACACAACTTTTCGTTCACTCACGGTTAGGGTTTAGCTGAAGCCATTTATTATCAATCAACTGTGTTCACTCTTTTTAAATCATAATGACAACTATATGTATATATTTATATATATATATATATATATATATATATATATATATATATGTGTGTGTCCAATGGCCCCCTTAGTGGTGGCTGAGTGTTGTGGTTCACCTGCTCACACTGCCCTCAATCACATCCATCCATGAGTCACAGAACAGGCTGGTACTTTGTTTTGTTTTATTAGGGGATTTAAGTTGGATGGGGATTTCGGTTGTTATGGGATGCCCATGGAACCAGTTGCAAACTTGCACAGGACCACTATATACAGCTTCGTATATACATCTCCTCTTGTCCTCCAGCACTTTGCTTTATCCAGTTACACTTCACTTTCTCCAGTTGCTCTTTTTCCTCCAGCACATCACTTGTTTCTCTAAACTCCAGTTCCTCTCTCCTGCACTTTACTTGTTCCAGGCCCAGAAGGAAATTTACTAGGCCTTCACCATTTCTCCAGCCTGCCTAGCACATGGGGAGGCCTGCCATGCTGTGTGCAGGGCCTCAGAACCACCCATTACAGGTGGGGACAGTTGGTCCCCTAGTGTGCAGGTACACTGCTGTGCTAGCCAGCCTGATGCACTACTACTCCCAACCCATCCTCTTTCTCCAGGACCTGTCAGCTACTCCAGCTGCGTTGGCCTTCTTCACTGCCACCATGACACCACAGTCCCTTACTGACTTCTGCATCCTTCCCAGATTGTCTCTCACCCTAATCTGCTCTGGCATGCCTCTACAGCTTCCCAGGGTGTGTGCCACACACCGCCCACTCCTTGTTGAGCTGCTCCAGTAGCACTGTCCGTTGCTCTTCTGTTCCCTTGTGCTGCTCCAGGATCTCTTCCTCTCTCCTCCTGGCTGCACCCAAACTCCCAGGCCTCAAGGTCACCCCCCCCCAGACTGGGGGCTCCTTCCCGGGTGAGGCCTCAGCAACCTCAGCTACATGCCAGCTTTTCCACTCTACACTCTCCTCCCAGATTGGGCTGACCCTGAGTATTTAAGGAGGCCTGCCCCTTGCCAAACCAGGTTGGGGATTGGTCAGGGCTCCTTAGACTACTCCAGATGGCTCCACCTCCCTCCCAGCTCTCTCCAAAAACCTTCCTCCAGTTTCTAGAAAGAAGTGGAAGTCCTGGTGACTTCATCTGTGAATCACACTCGATCCTCCCTGAGCCACCCCCAGCCCAGAACACAAAAACAATCAGGCCTGCACATCAGTCAGGCCTGACTAAATTTTCCTCACCTACCAAAAATCTATCCAGACTAGCTCCCACTTACCATATATATATATTGTACAGGACACCGGGGATGTGTCCTAGAAGGCAGGTATATTCCACCCAATATTGGAGCCATGGTCCCTTTAAGAAGGACGATTGCAGAGTCTCAAACTCAGATCGCTAGGACTTCGGTACCTATGGGGTTAAGACTCGGGGGAGGGAGGTCTGAAAGGCAGCAGAGACTCAGTGCACCTGTGTCAAGGAAGTGAGAGAGAGAGAGCTAACAAGCTGGACAGCAAGCGTGAGCTCTCTGTATCAACTGAGACACAGGCTGCTGAACCCCTCTGTCTGGCCGGCATGACACCCTGACTCTGGAGGAGCCTAACCGAGCTGTGGGACCGGAGACTAGCGGTGAGCCTGCTGTTTTTAGTTATCAATGCCAGGATGCTGGACTATGTATTTACTTTGGCTGAAGAAAGCTGTCATTTGATTTTGGTTGCTTAAAATAAATGGACTGTTTGCTTCAATAAACTGGCTGGTGGTCATTACGGAGCTACCCCCAGGTTACAATATATATATATATATTTAGAGTTGGGGGGTTTACAAATAAAGGGTAGAGTTTGGGGGTGCGTTACCTACATAGTGCAGAGTTCAGGGGTGTGCTGCATACATAGTACAGAGTTCAGCCTTCTTCCACAGCTGCTTACCTCTGCATCCCCTATCCACATCTCACTTTCACCCCTATTCATCACTCACCTCTGCATGCAACCCCTCCTCCAATGCCCCCATCTTCTCCCCACCTCCTTTAACCTGTTCAGATCCGCGCTATAGCCAATGTACAGCTCCAGCGCGGATCTGAAGTTCCGGGTGGACGTCCATGGACGTCCTGGCCATGTGCGCGCCCCTGGCCTCGGACTCGATGTCCGCCCTAGATCCGCGATCCCTTGTCAGACCTGCAGAATGGGGAACCACCGATGTAAACACGGTGGTTCTCCGTTCTGTGACAGGGGACACAACAGATCTACTGATCCCTGTCACTGGGATCAGTTAGATCTGTTATGTCCCGAACAGCCCCGCCCCCCCACAGTTAGAACACACCCAGGGAACATATTTAACCCCTTCACTGCCCCCTGCAGGTTAACCCCTTCCTTGCCAATGACATTTATACAGTAATCAGTGGACATTTACATTTCTGATCGCTGTATAAATGTCATTGGTCCCAAAAAAGTGTCAAAAATGTCCGACATGTCCGCCCCAATATCACAGTCCTGATAAAAATCGCAGATCGCCGCCATTGCTAGTAAAAAAAAAAAAAATAAATAAAAACGCCATAAATCAATTCCCATAGTTTGTAGACGCGATAACTTTTGCGCAAACCAATCAATATACGCCGACTGCAATTTTTTTTTACCAAAAATATGTAGAATATATATGGGCCAAAACTGATGAATATTTTTTATTTTTTTTGGATATTTATTATAGAAAAAAGGAAAAAATATTGGTTTTTTTTTCAAAATCATCGCTCTTTGTTTGTTTATAGCGGCGATCAGAAATGACGCAGAGGTGATCAAATACCACCAAAAGAAAGCTCTATTTGTGGGAAAAAAATGATATAAATTTCATTTGGCTACAACGCCGCACAAACGCGCAATTCTCATTCAAAATGTGACATCGCTGAAAGACAAAAATTGGTCTGGGCAGGAGGGGGATTTAAGTGCCCAGTAAGGAAGTGGTTAAAGCTCCACCATCATCCACATGCCTTACATTTGCTGCCGTATTAAGCAGAAGCACCCAGCCAGCTCTAGTACTTCCCCACACACTGTAGTTGGCTCTGCCTCTCTCACTTGCGGAATGATCACCCACTAGGGTTGTCAACATCTGCACTGCACACCAGGCACCTGTATCTCCCTTGTCCCCATCCTTCACTCAGTGGGAGACACTCAGGAGATCCGATCTGTGGGAGCCGTTGGGAGACAAGTGGTCACTTGTAAAAAAGTGAAAGTGGTGAGCAGGGTAACAGAGGGCCTGAGCCAGAGATACTGTGTGTGTGTGTGTATATATATATATATACACAGTGGGGATCGAAAGTTTGGGCACCCCAGGTAAAAATTTGTATTAATGTGCATAAAGAAGCCAAGGAAAGATGGGAAAATCTCCAAAAGGCATCAAATTACAGATTAGACATTCTTATAATATGTCAACAAAAGTTCGATTTTATTTCCATCATTGACACTTTCAAAATTACAGAAAACCAAAAAATGGCGTCTTCAAAAGTTTGGGCACCCTGCAGAATTTATAGCATGCACTGCCCCCTTTGCAAGGCTGAGACCTGCCAGTGTCATGGATTGTTCTCAATCATCGTCTGGGAAGACCAGGTGATGTCAATCTCAAAGGTTTTAAATGCCCAGACTCATCTGACCTTGCCCCAACAATCAGCACCATGGGATCTTCTAAGCAGTTGTCTAGAAACCTGAAACTGAAAATAGTTGACGCTCACAAAGCTGGAGAAGGCTATAAGAAGATAGCAAAGCGTTTTCAGATGTCAATATCCTCTGTTCGGAATGTAATTAAGAAATGGCAGTCATCAGGAACAGTGGAAGTTAAAGCAAGACCTGGAAGACCAAGAAAAATATCAGACAGAACAGCTCGCAGGATTGTGAGAAAAACAATTCAAAACCCACGTTTGACTGCACGATTCCTCCAGAAAGATCTGGCAGACACTGGAGTTGTGGTCCACTATTCCACTATAAAGAGATACTTGTACAAATATGGTCTTCATGGAAGAGTCATCAGAAGAAAACCTCTTCTACGTCCTCACCACAAAAAATCAGCGTTTGAACTTTGCAGATGAACATATAGACAAGCCTGATGCATTTTGGAAAGTTCTGTGGACCAATGAGGTTGAAATTGAACTTTTTGGCCAGAATGAGCAAAGGTACGTTTGGAGAAAGGGCGCAGAATTTAATGAAAAGAACCTCTGTCCAACTGTTAAGCATGGGGGTGGATCAATCATGCTTTGGGGTTGTATTGCAGCCAGTGGCACAGGGAACATCTCATGAGTAGAAGGAAAAATGGATTCAATAAAATTTCAGCAAATTTTGGATGGTAACTTGATGCCATCTGTGAAAAAGCTGAAGTTAAAGAGAGGATGGCTTCTACAAATGGATAATGATCCTAAACACCTCGAAATCCACGGGGGATTACATCAAGAGGAGTAAACTGAAGGTTTTGCCATGGCCTTCGCAATCTCCTGACCTCAACATAATTGAAAATCTATGGATAGACCTTAAAAGAGCAGCGTGTGACAGACAGCCCAGAAATCTCAAAGAACTGGAAGACTTTTGTAAGGAAGAATGGGCAAAGATACTCTAAACAAGAATTGAAAGACTCTTGGCTGGCTACAAAAAGCATTTACAAGCTGTGATACTTGCCAAAGGGAGCAGTACAAGATATTAACTCTGCAGGGTGCCCAAACTTTTGCAGACACCATTTTTTTTGTTTTCTGTTATTTTGAAAGTGTAAATGATGGAAATAAAATCTAACTTTTGTTGACATATAAGAATGTCTAATCTGTAATTTGATGCCTTTTGGGCATTTTTCCATCATTCCTTGGCTTGTTTATGCACATTAATACAAACTTTTACCTGGGGTGCCCAAACTTTCGATCCCCACTGTATATATATCTATATATATATGCACACCCAGTATTTCACAAAAGCAAGTACACCCCTCCCATTTTTGTAAATATTTTATTCTATCTTTTCATGTGACAACACTGAAGAAATGACACTTTGCTACAATGTAAAGTAGTGAGTGTACAGCTTGTATAACAGTGTAAATGTGTTGTCCCCTCAAAATAACTCGACGCATAGCTATTAACCACTTCAGCCCCGGAAGGATTTACCCCCTTAATGACCAGAGCACTTTTTACAATTTGGCACTGCGCAGCTTTAACTGGTAACTGCTCGGTCGTGCGATGTTGTACCCAAACAAAATTTCCGTCCTTTTTTCCCCACAAATAGAGCTTTCTTTTGGTGGTATTTGATCACCTCTGCTTTTTTATTTTTTGTGATATAAATGAAAAAAAAGACAGAAAAGTTTGGAAAAAATTATATTTTCAACTTTTTGTTATTAAAAAAATACAATAAACTCAAGTTTAGTCATACATTTTTGCAAAAATGCATTCAGCCACATGTCTCGGGTAAAAAAAAAGTCAATAAGCGTATATTTATTGGTTTGCGCAAAAGTTATAGGGTTTACAAACTAGGGTACAGTTTTCGGAATTTGCTTTTTTTTTATGACTGCCATGATACCACATGTGGGGTACTTTTTGGGAGCCTAGCCACGTACGGGACCCCGAAAACCAATCACTGTCTTCAGGCTTTCTAAGGGTGTCAATTTTTGATTTCACCCCACACTACCTATCACAGTTTCATAGGCCATGAAATGCCCAGATAGCACAACCCCCCCCCCCCCAAATGACCCCATTTTGGAAAGTAGACACCTTAAGCTATTTGCTGAGAGGCATGTTGAGTCCATGGTATATTTTATATTTTGCCAAAAGTTTCGGGAAAGTTATATTACATTTTTTTTTTCACAAAGTTGTTACTGAAATGATATATTGCTCACACATGCCATTGGTATGTGTGGAATTACACCCCAAAATACATTCTGCTGCTTATCCTGAGTACATGGATACCACATATGAGGTAAAGGCAAAAATCTGGAACGGCAGCACTCCCTCCAATGTTAAAGCATAACGTTTTATTGTAAAAATGAGCACCAAAATGGGGAAACAGGGATACCACATATGTGAGACTTTTTGGCGGTCTAGCCGCGTACAGGACCCCAAAACTAAGCACCACCTTCAGGCTTTCTAAGGGAGTACATTTTTTATTTCACTCCTCGCTGTCTATCACAGTTTTGGAGGCCATGAAATGCCAAGATACCACCCCCCCTCCAAATGACCCCATTTTGGAAAGTAGACACTCCAAGCTATTTGCTGAGAGGCATATTGAGTATTTTGCAGATTTTGCTTTTTGTCACAATGTTTTGAAAATTGAAAAAAGAAAGAAAAATAAATTTTCCTTTTCTTTCTTCATTTTCCAAAACAAATAAGAGCTGCAAAATACTCACCATGCTTTTTAGCAAATACCTTGGGGTGTCTACTTTGCTAAATTGGGTAATTTGGGGGGGGGGGGGGGGTTTGTACTATGTTGACATTTCAGGGCCTCCGAAAACGTGATAGGAAGTAAGGAGTAAAATCACAATTTTATGCCCTTAGAAAGCCTGAAGGCGGTGATTGGATTTTGGGGTGCTGTACGCGGCTAGGCTCCCAAAAAGTCTAACACATGTGATATCCCCATACTCAATTTTTTTTAAATTTTCCCGCAACTTGTGATAAAATACAAAATATTCCATGGACTCAACATGCCTCTCAGGAAATAGTTTGGGACGTCTACTTTCCGAAATGGGGTCATTTGGGGGAGGAGGGGTGGGGGGGTTGTGCAAGCTTGACATTTCAGGGCCCCCGAAACTGTGATCGGTAGTGAGGAAGTGAAATCACCATTTCCACCACCAAGTCCTATCTGACACTTTTTGTTTACATGAAAAAAAAAATTTTTTTTTTGCTAGAAAATTACTACCCTTGATCTGATGTTTGTGGTGATATCTCACATGCATGGAACAATTGCTGTTTACATACAACACAAGACCGACCTTGCGTCCACCTTTGCATGCGTGCACAGGAGGACAGGGGTGCATTTTTTTTTAAATTATTAATTTAGCTTTTTACTTTATTTTTACACTCTCCCTTTCATTTTTTTAATCATTTTTATCGTTATTACAGGGAATGTAAATATCTCCTATGATAAAAATAGGTAGTGGTGAGTATTTATTTTTTTTAATTTTTTTTTTTAATTTGGGGTCTATTTGACTCTCAGCCCTTAACCAATACAGATACGCGCTATAGCCGAAAGATGGCTACAGCATGGATCTGAATTGCCCATGGACGTCCGCCCCTTTGCGCGCTCCCCGCGTGCACTCTCAGCCGGCGGCGGCACGTTCTCGTGGCCACCGCACACTGTGTGGGCATGCCCACGTGTCGAGCGGACTTGATGCCCGCCAGAGACCCGCGATTGCCTGTTAGAGCTGCAGAACGGGGAACCCCCGATATAAACACGGCGGTTCTCCGTTCTGTGAAGGGGGACATAGCAGATCTACTGGTCCCTGTGATTGGGATTAGTTAGATCTGTTATGTCCCTGGTAGCCCCACCCCCTCACAGTTAGAACACATACAGGGAACACAGTTAACCCCTTCACTGCCCCCTTAGTGTTAACCCCTTCCCTGCCAATGTATACAGTAATCAGTGGCTATTTAAATTTCAGACCGCTGTATTAGTGTCATTGGTCAAAAAAAGTGTCAAAAATGTCTGACATGTCTGCTGCAATCACGCAGTCCCGATAAAAACCGCAGATCGCTGCCATTACTAGTAAAACAATAATAAAAATAATAATAAATCAATTCCCATAGTTTGTAGACGAGATAACTTTTGCACAAACCAATCAATATACGCAGATTGCCATTTTTTTTACCAAAAATATGTAGAAGAATATATATCGGCCAAAACTGATGAATTTTTTTTTTTATATTTTTTTTGGGATATTTATTATATCAAAAAGTAAAAAACATTGTTCTTTTTTCAAAATCATCGCTCTTCGATTGTTTATAGCGCAAAAAAAACAAAAACAAAACGCAGAGGTGATCAAATACCACCAAAAGAAAGCTCTATTTGTGGGGAAAAAATTTTTTTAAATTTTGTTTCAGTACAACGTCACATGACCACACAATTGTCATTCAAAATGCGACAGCGCTGAAAGCAGAAAATTGGTCTGTGCCGGAGGGGGGTTTAAGTGCCCAGTAAGCAAGTGGTTAAAGCATCTGACCACACCAAGATCAGTGTGATAAGATGCTTTCCCAGTGGCACTGTTTATAGCCGGCGAAACCTAAGTCATAAAATGCTTGTAGCCTTCGGTTTCTTAGGCCATAGAGATGATTGGAGCCATTCTAGTCTTAGATCAGCTCTATGGTCAGCTGGCAGAATCACTGCCTGCATCCTTGTGTTCCGGTGGGACAGGAGATCCCGAGAAAACCATGGAAGATGGCGGGATGTTCCCTCCCACTGTTTGTAAAAGCAGTCTAGCAGCTAATCAGCCGCTAGGTTTGCTTTTACATGAAAGCCGGCCGCCGGCTGAAAAGAACGATACAAAGCTGATACCTATACCTGCAGGCATCATTCCGGTATAACCACTCAAAGACCAGCAACGTACTGGGCATATGTTGTAATGTTCTTTTTTTTCATTCAGCCTGTGGGTTAAATGAAAAAAAAAAAGAACCAATCGGTGGGTACGCCCACCATTAGATAACCGCCCTGCTTCCACCCACTTCTAATAATGGGTATAGCACCATTCTAAAAATATAAGCTGGAGCATAGGGACAACCACCCCTATGTCCACCCCCTGCCCCTATGCTCCGGCATATATGCTTTTTTTTTAACTGTGGTGGTTAAATCACCTCCTACAGCACTGGAGTTGCTGATTTCCATATTGTGGGAGCAAACACTGTTGCTGTCAAGATATATAAATCAGTGCTGCAGCTGAATGGCGTACCTGAAAAGAAAATATTGATTAACAATAAAACACATTAAACAGAAACGTATAAAAAGAATTACTTACCTGCAAAGAAAACATGATAAAACATGGTAACAAAACATTACAGGTATGTATAAAATACAGTAACAATAGAGAGAGAGAACAGAGAAAAAATAAAGAGGGAACAATAGAGAGAAACAACAAGAAAATTGCAACTATTTTTGGCTTTTTTATTTTATATATATTTTTTAAACGTTTTTTTTGTTTTAATTTTTTTTTTTTTTTGTACACCTTTTCTTTGTAATTGTAACTAACGGTTCCAGGTTCGGGTCTCTCAGAATGCGGTGACATCTTTGGAGACCCTATGAATGTGTGCCCTATGCCTGTGTAGTATTGTACCCTATGCTAATACTCCACTAGTGTGTGGTAGCGATGGAAACATTCACCAATGCAAATACCAGGCTGGTATCATGCTTATATCTGTGTCGTCTGCAGACACAACATCTTTTTTGGGGTGTTCTTTGGCCTAGGGTACTACGAAGGGCTTCTGGGAAGTCATGCAGCCGGCTCACTACATTTACATTGTGAAGTTGGGGGTGCAGCACCATCTGGAAACAGAAGGGCTGTGATGATCTCTTCCTGAAATTTAAGGAAGGATACATATACCTGTAGTGTTTTCTTATCTGTCTTCAAAGCATTGTGTCTCATAGCTCTGTCCTGCTCCCTTTCTCTGTTGTCAGCCATCAACTTTTGACAAAATCTCTGAGACCCAGAGATAGAAGTGTGTGTCGGGGGAGGTTGCTATGAATAGATTAGCGCACTGCTAAACTATGCACAGGCAGCCTCTGTGTGTGTGTGGGGAGGGGGTGTGTACTTTTCCTCCAATCAGCTGTCCCATAGTGTCCAGCAATAATCCCCTCCTAGAGGGGAATGAGAAAGTGAAAATTCTAACACAATGTGCACGTTCTAAACAGTATATAAATGTGAAAACAGCATATATACATGTGATACTTCTATACAGAGAATAGTTTCATCTCTGTGTATCATCTGAGGCTGTTCATTTCACTTGGTATATGTGAGGGTTTACATCCACTTTAAGAATTAAGCAGCATAAAGAAGTAAAGAATAATGGTCTATCTCTGCCAAACCTTATGTCTGCCGACTATTAACTCTTGCCTTTTTGATCAGGTAAAATTTCAAGCTTTCATTACACTGGCAAATTAATGCTGGAAATAAATAAAAACTTAAAAGTAAAAAAATAAATAAAATTTTTTTTTGTATTTTTTAGGGTTCCATATTTTGCAGCTGTTGGATGGCTGTGTCCTCTATGATAACGGTACATTTGACACATTATACAGTTACCACTATGATGGTAAACCATTCTTGAGTTTTAACGTGAAGGAAGCAAATTGGACTGCAGAAGATCCTAAAGCCCAGTACTTAACTGAGATATTTAATGTGAATGAAACCCAGACAAAGGAAATAAGGAATCTTCTGGTGAATAGATGTGTTCCACATATACATGAGCTGCTGTCACTGGGGAACTGCACATTTAACAGGAGAGGTATTGTCTATCACCATTACATAGGATAAGTAGCCACCTTTTAATATATATATATACACACCTGAACACATCTGTGCAATAACAAAGGTAAGGCACTATGCGCAACCATGGGAAGAAAAGAGGAATCAGCGCCAAAGAGATTAATGCATAATTGCGGATTCTAATATGAGTGCTGCCGCTCAGTCCTAGTGCATTACTAGTAGATGGTCAAAGAAAACAAAAATAGCAGTGCAAATCTATAGAAATCTCACAATTCTATACAAGATTCTGAATTGATGGAATCCTTATAATTAGTGCTTATACCAACACCTCCCTACAAATCCTATACCACTACTTCATATACATGTTTATCCTCTAACCTACATGTGTTTTATATAAAATTAAAGTGCAAGTCCGCTATATATATATATAGATATATATGTAAATACTGCTTATATGTGTCACCACAATTTTGTGTGCAACCTAATCTAAGGTTGCCTGCACCAAAAAATATAAATTTTATAGTGACATCTACATATCATAAATGTATGTAAAAACCATCCTGAAAAGTGCATGTATGAATATCTTCTTAAACTAAAAAACATATATTTTATAAATCAGTGAAAAGTGTCCAATCAATTTTTCTATAAATCCATTTGCCTCCTCCAAGTGCATGTGTACAAAAAAAAAAACATTAATAAAAAAAAAAGAAAAATTGAATATAAAAAAAATAAACGTCATGATCCAGCAATTAATCTATTCAGATATACAATGTGCTCCTTTTCATCCAAAAAGTCCTAAAGTGACTCACCAGAGGCTGTGGCTGGTCAAATTATAGACCAGCTATTGCGCAGTGTTATGTTTGTGAAGATCAACTATCCACCTGCCAACTCAGACGTTGGACAACCGGTTATTAAGAGGAAGAGAGAAGGGAAATCTCCATAGTGTAATCTAATTTTTAAAAGAATTTATCAAAACCTGTTTAAAAAAAAACACTCACATTTCTTAAGTGTCAACCCGACACTAGGGAACAATCGCGTGTTAATATCATATGTTTTTCTGCTCCTGGCTATGATCCCAAGCCGCAAGCCTGATCCCTGCCAAGCTTTGCAGGGATCATTAAACAAACTTAAAAAAATAATAATAAAAAATAATCTTCAAAGAGAGGCACAATCTTCTTATAAAAGTCCTCTAAATACCATGCTCAAAAGTGGATAGTGCTTCAATATAAGCCAATAAGTGCTCCACCAAAGTGTGTAACCGATGTACATTCACCAACCATCAAACTTGCCTTAAAGGTGTAAAACGTCCTGTGCTGCAGCTGCCCCCCAGAGCCCCCGTTTTACTTACCTGAACCCGATCGTTCCAGCATTGAGGGCGAGCCCAGCAGCTCCAGCTGCTGTCTCAGGTCCTCATTGGATAGATTGATAGCAGCAGGAGCCATTGGTTCCCGCTGCTGTCAATCAAATCTAGTGACACGGGAGTCGGGGGGGCAGGGCCGAGTCCTGCTGTCTGTGTCAATAGACATAGCAGCAGGGCTGTGAAGCGTGCCCGTATGGGTTACCTCCATGAAAATCAGCTCTCTGAGGGGGCACCCGATGAAGAAGAGGAGTCAGGAGCACCGCCAGGGGACCCCAAAAAAATGATCGGGGCCACTCTGTGCAAAACCCTTGCACAGAGCAGGTATGTATGACATGTTTGTTATTAGAAAAAAAAAAATGAACATTTACAATCACTTTAATTTACTTACCAATCACTGGTATTAACAAGTATAACATCCAGCCACTAGAGATGGGCTCGAGCATGTTCAGGATCCTAATCCCAACCCACAAGCCCGATCCCACCAGGAAGCTGACACTGCACACCACTTATCACAGGCAGTGAGACATTTCTCCATCTGTGCAGCTGTGGACCGGGAAATGTCTCATTGGCTGTGATTAGTGGTGTGCAGTGTCGGCTTCCTGGCGGGATTGGGGCAGGTAGGTATGGACTAGGATCCCGAACACGGCCGAGCCCATCTCTACCAGCCACCCATAGTAACAGCTGGCAGGTGTTTCATCTGATACCTTCCTCCACAGTTTAGCCAAGTACCCAAAATGGATAACAGCCGTAATGGTGCAATGTTTATTTAACCATAATAAAATAATTTAAAAATAGAATATAACTCACATTTATTGGTGCTACCATCAGCACTGACATGAACAGCCTCACAAGCAAGGTCCTCGCTCGCCTCTCTTCCAACAGTCTTAAGGCTTGCTTACAGAGGCGTAACTAGAACCTTCAGGGCCCCGGTGCAAGAAATTATGAAGGGCCCCCCTGATAGGGTGACCACGTGTCCCGGATTGCCCGGGACAATCCCGCATTCGGCAGGTCTGTCCCAGGTCCCGGGCACCTTCATTCCGGGACAATACAATGTCCCGGAATGAAACTGATGTAGCCAGTCCACGAATCTGCATTTGCCGATAATGTCATCCGGCCGGGCCAGCCCCAGTGTGTAGTGTAGGGGGGCGGGTGCGGGGGGGGGGGGGGGAAGCCCGTGCTCTCATCATTTTTGTGCTGCTGTCCCAAGAGTTACCTAAGTTTGCTGTGCCAACTAGTGCTTCCTCCAGCCCCACTCTACACATCCGATCATTGGGCATATCCTGTGGCCAGGCTCAAATATTGCTCCATGGCACTCTCCCCCTGCCAAGGGACTCCTGTGGTACAGCTGTGCCTGCCCTGTCCCCAAAGATTCCTCAGCTGCAGGCAGCCTCTGTGTGTGCGTGAGTGAGGGGGAGGGGCGGTGCTCGGTGCAGACGAGCGTACGGCGGGCTGCTGCTCCTTGTGGAGGTCCCGGCTGACAGGGGATACCGAGGAGCGGCTGGGGAGAGCCCTCATCTGATGGATGTTCATCATGGAGGCCCTGGAGTGGAGTCTGGTGAGCAAAATCCACCGATTTACCTGACTTGTACATTGTGAGATGGAGTAGTGCAGGAAGGAGTGTAGTGGGTCAGATAGGTCTGTGTAGTGGGTCAGGTAGGTCTGTGTAGTGGGTCAGATAGGTCTGTGTAGTGGGTCAGGTAGGTCTGTGTAGTGGGTCAGGTAGGTCTGTGTAGTGGGTCAGGTAGGTCTGTGTAGTGGGTCAGATAGGTCTGTGTAGTGGGTCAGGTAGGTCTGTGTAGTGGGTCAGGTAGGTCTGTGCAGTGGGTCAGATAGGTCTGTGTAGCTGTCTCTTA